>JALRMF010000194.1:0-92154 GCA_026120015.1 Dendrostoma leiphaemia
TAAATGCATAGTTTAAGCTTATATGCAATATACGCAATAAGTATACAATCTAAAATTATAATCTATATAACTTTAATAAAACAAGCTTTATAATAAGCATTATATAGCCTAAAATGGTAATTACATGCTTTAATTAACAAAGATAAGCTAAATTAATCTAGCTTAGAAATTATTAATAAGCAATAGTAATTAAATATATTAGTGCGAATGGCTAGTGTACGCCGCCGTTGCTTATTGTCAAAGCTAAGATTTACTTAGCTAGCTAATATACTAAAGGCGGCCTCTTTAACGATTAGGCTATTATAATAACTTCTAATAGATAAATAGATAACTTAACTGCTATAGAATAAATTAAGCACTTTGATAAATATACTGCATTTTAGACTAAAGGTGTTTACTAAATATTATTTTTTAATAGGCATAAAAGCTACTATTTAGCTAATTTTAAGAAATATTGCAAGTTTAAAAATATTATTACTTTTTATATGCCTTTTTATTTATCTTATCTATTTTAGCTATTTAATATTAAGTATTTTGGTATCTTAAAGTAGGCGTATAATTAAGACATTAATATATTTATTAAGGCTTACATTATATATATTAATAAAACTAAGTTTTTTCTAGCCTTTTACGCTATATACAAAGCTACTTTAATACTAGAAAATATCTATGGGGGTTTTAAAGAAGCAGGTTTATTATCTTTTGATTTAAAATCTATAATTTCTTGTCTTAATATTAAATTATAGACACTAATACCTAAATTGCCCTTTTAGGCTTAGCTTAAAACCTAAACCTTTTAAATACTATATAATTTAATATAAGCCATTTTGCAATCTACTTTTATTAAAAGTTAAATCTTATACTATTAAAAAAGCTCTCTTATATTAATTTTAAAAGCTATTAATCTATTAGCAAAAAGTATACAATTATTAGCGCATATAGTGTTTTTTTTAACGTAAAAGACTAAAATCTTTTAAAAAGCTAGCTAAGCACTTTTTAAGCATTAGTAAGCTAAAAAATTATATATATAATAAAAAGGATTATTTTATATATAAAATGCAAAAGATTTAATTAATGCAAAGAAAAAGAAAAAGCGTTTAACTTATAAAAGGAGTAAAGATAGCGAAGATTTAGTCTAGGCTGGACTAAGTTAACAGCGCTGTAGAATATGTAGAAAAACTAGGCATAATGCACAAATTTGCAAGAATAATTAAAATATATCTAATATATATAGTTTTAATTAGTTTTAGTTAATTTTAATTAATATGGTTGCGAAATCTAGGGTTTCCTTTGGGTAGAGCGAAAAAGTATCCCGCTCGGTGTTGTGTCCCGCTCGGTGTACATCTACGTTATTAAAATTATTAATACTAAAGACGCACTCTTAGTTAGCAACATTGCCAATAAACTAAAGCGCATTCTAAGCACTACCATCCTGCGAAATATTAACAATATTATTATTATTAAGGCCAAGCATACCAACAGCAAGCACGCGCTTTAAATTATGCTTATAAGCAGCTAAGATCTTATTAATATGTGTAGATATAGTATTGTTTATATAGTTAGCTATATAAAAAGAATAAAAAGAAAAATAATAATAAAAATAAAATGTGTTTTACTTACCAAAGGCAAAGCTCTTAAAGTATTAAGCAAAGCTAGTTTTAAATAGCTTCTGCTGCTGCTAATTAAAAAATTAGCACACCTTAGGGCACTGAATAAGCTAATAAACTATGCAAAAGTTAGAACTATAGCTAAGCAAGAGAAGAAAAAGTAATAATACTTACTCTCTTTATTAGTTAAAACCTAAAAAAAGTTAAATAAAAGCTTAAACGCATAATAAAGCATAGTAGCAACTAGCGATTAATAATTAAAGATTAAAAGTAAAAAAAAAGACTAAGCATATATAATAAAACAAACCAATAATTAAAGGCGGCAGGCAGGTTAAAGTTATTGTATAAAGAAAAAAAATCAAGGTTGCAAGTTAATAGGTAGGATAGGTATGCGCTTTTATACCTAGACTATAAGAAGCTTAAACTACCTACCTCACTAGCCACCACCTACCAATTGCAGCCGTTGCTATTATAAAAAAAAACAATAAAGCAATTCTGCTGCATAAGTAAGCTATTATACGCCTTTAAACAATAGGCTATTAAAAAATTAGCTATTAAAAAATTCAAGCAAAAAGGTATAAGGTTAAATAAACCTAAAAGGTTAAAAAGGCAACTAAGGTTGCAAAAAAAAGCTAAAACCCAAGCAATGGGTTAAGTAAAAAGTAACCAGTTAAAAAGCTGTAAGAAAGGCTACTAGCTTTATTACTAGCTACTATTGCTATTATTACCATTTTTGCTTATTTTAGCTTAAAGATTGCAAAAAAAGCATTTAAAGGCAACCACTATTAGAAAAAAAAAATTATTATAACTAAGGCTAAAGAAGTCTAGTTATAAAGTGCAAGGCTAAAGTTTACCAAGGCCTTATAAAAACCCTTTAGCAAAGCTATACAAAGGCCGGCATTTTCTCTTTCCTCTTTAAGATTTAGTTCCATACAGCAGCTACCCTTAAGCAATCAATCCTTTCTTCCTCTATAACTAGTGTAGTCATCTTGCCTAGTGATCCTTCGTGTCTAACAAGTATTTTCTTAGGAGTTAGTATAGGTTAATAGCTATAGCAATAGCCCAGTCCGCCTCAGACCAGAGGCATATGGCCACTAGAAGGAACCAGCTGGCCAAATGGCTAGCCGGGCCGATTCGGCCCGACGGCAATTGGAAGGGACCATACACGTCGTATGCCTAATCCCTTTAGCATACAACGATAGTTTCCCTTCTGTTCCTTTTGCTAGACATTATTAACAATAATAGCAAATATACTCGTTTTTATCCCCTATTTAAACCTTTTTGTATATAGAGATTAACTTACCAACACTAATTAATAGTTAAATAGTTAATTATAAATAGTAAAGTAAAAGAGACGAATCTTGCTTTAAAAACCGCTGCAATGTTCCCTAGAAGAGGTATACCATTTACAACGATAAGCTTTATGCTTTTAGCAAAAAACAATAAACGGCTTGCAAAGAGACTTTAGTAAAGTTATTATTAGCAAAAGGCTATTTTCTTTAACTGTTAAAAATAGCTAAAAAACTTTAGCAAGAGTTATTATTAATAATCCTTTTAATGCATCTATAATATAAAATAATGTATAAACAACTTTAAAACCTTTCTATAAACGCTAGTAACTTATCTAGTATTATATTATACTTTTGAGAAGACGATTAATTTTATATAGAAACACTAAAACCTTTTATGAGATTACAATAATAAGCAACTAACTAGCAAACCTCTTTGTTAAGTGCTTTTGCCTTTATAAAGATCTTATAATCTTTCTTATCTTTACTATATAATAAAAGCACTAACAGCGCATATATATACAAATATATTAATAACCCCAAAGTACCTTATACTATATTTTAACCCTTTTCCTATTTATTTTTACTTTATTTCTAAGCGTACGCATATATGTATAATAACTTAATTTCCCCTTTGCTTTTTACCTTTTGCATTTTATTACTATGCTATATTTATCCTAGGAATCTTTATCCCTTAGATTAAGCAACTTAAATTAAACTAGTATAGCTAATCTCAGCAGTTTAAATAACCCTTTAGTTAAAGAAATAAAAACCCCGGTATTTAACTAGATTTACAATGCTTAGCAGCCTATTTTAATATTAAGCAACCTTTTGATAGAAATCAGAATCTCTTAGGCAATATAGCTTTTACTTAACGCTTGCCTTTGGTATAAAAAGGTATAGTTAAGCGCTAGTTAAATATATTTAAATATAGCAGTTGCTAAGGCAATTACTACTTACCCTAAGTAGTATAATAATAACTTTTTCTACTACTTTTATAAAGATTTTAATAAATAAACCGCTAATATATTTAATGCTATCCCTTTTAACCTACGCTGTAACCTTAAGTAAATTTTTTATTAAAATAGGGTTTATACTAAGCAAAATAACGCTTTTATCAAATTATATTTAATAGCCTTTATTGCTTATAAAAAACCCCTTAAGTAAGACCTAGTTAAGCTTTAAAATTAAAAACTTAACCTAAGGTTATGTGTTTATAAACAATAATAAAATATTTTATTACTAAAACTTTTTTAACCTTTATAATAAAAGAAAACGCCTTAGTAAAAGCCTTAAATCTATTAAAAGGAACCTTAGTAAAAATAACTAGATAATATATAATAAACTATTAAAAAACCTTTAATATACTCCTAAGTTAAAAAAGCTTTAAAGAGTAGCCTGTAATAAAGCCCCTTGCTAGTATTGCCTTTGTTATAACCGCAATAAAACCCCTTGCAACCGCTATCTTTACTATATATATAATAAACTATACAACGCTTATAACCAAACCCCTTAAGAGTGCCTTTTTAGTTACATTTACAACAAAACTCCTTAAGGTTGCCTTTAAAACAAAGCCCCTCTGCGTTAGTTTTTATAAACTATATAATAAAACTGCAATTATTGCTTTTTAACTGTTTATATATACTATATAATACCTTACTTTTAATATTAAAACTACTTATATATTATTATAATCTCTAGCAGTATAACTTATATAAAACCCTTTCTTTACTTAAGTACTTAAACTGTTAAATGAGCTTCCTTGTATACGTATGTATCAAGTGTAAACAAATAACATAATGGGGTAGAGATGAAATTATATTCAGCTTTACCTTGTACAAAGAAAAGGAGACAAAGTCTCCTGCCTCGTATAGAGAATTTATATACGCGTTTTAGGCATATGTAATATGCGTGCCTAGTTTTAGTTTGCTAGACCACCTTAGTAGTCAGCACTAGTATCTCTATCAGCCTTTGTATAAAGCTGCAATGCCATTTATTCTAATATTGGCATCTTTTTTTTTGCGGCTCGTATAGTTGTATATATAAAAACTATAGAGAAAGGACTATGGTTCTTATAAAGGAAATGCACTATAGACCTTATATTATTCTAGCAGTTAAATGCTAGAAAAAGTAATTATACCTATAAGGATTATTGAAAACCTCGCTTTCCAGTAACCACCTATACGTAATATGTTACGTATAGTTAAATCTTTTGCCTTCTAAGTGACTCTCTGTATGAAAGGAATTATGTATGGCCCTTGTTGCCTCTTGAGTTATAAACTTCCTTTTAGTAAATCATAGGCACTTGCCTATTAGCGTTTAAAGTAATTTATACTTTTAGCTACGTATAAGGTATAAAAAACCTCGTTCCCAACTTGGCCTTTGGTCCTCTCTCTTTTTTTTTTTCCTTTATTAACAATCAACTTCTAACTATATATAGTCTTTTATCTTTTTTCCTTTTACATATATTACTACTAACCTTTTAACTTGCATAGACATCTTATATACAAGCAAATAAATAAAAATTTAGTCACTATAGCAGCTTTTACCCTCGTTGCAAACATTTTAGCCCAGCTAATCTTTTATATAACCTTTTTAAATATGAACACTGGCTGTTAAGCCTTTATTATACACCTAGGCTCTGATGCCCAGTTTTATGCCAATGCCCTTAGCCTTTGCAAGAACGTATATAGCATATTATCGTTTCCTTCTATTGTACATTTATAAACTAACAAAATATAAAACCAAAAGTTAGCCCTAGCTAATTTGCCCATAGCTAATATATAAGTTAAAGTAAGCATTAACTAGAAATATATATTCCTAGCTCTTGCCAAGATTATATAACAAGACTTATACTTCACTATATTATAAGTTCATCCCCTATTTTTATCTCTATATAAAAAATTAACATTATTTAGCATCATTGCCAACGTTGGCCACTATGCAAACGTTAATTATAATTATATATATAGAAACCCAAACTCCTCTGCCAACCCCTTTAGCAACTGCATACGCATAGCAGAATATCAGCATAGCGCCTGCGCTAACTATATTTAACGCTTGCACACTATTTAGTGCTAGGTAATAGGTTATATAGTAAAAATATTAAGGGTATTTAATAGTTATTAATAAAAAGAGATTTCTTAGTAGCTTATATAAAATAACATAGGTAAAAGAATAAGAACTTTTACTTTGCACAAAATATATTCTATCCAACTATGATTGTTATTCCTCCCTATCCTATCAATCAACATATCCTCCAATCTATATAGTAAGTTAATTTATCAAGACTAAGATATTAAGGGCAATATTAGGTTTACCCTTTGTATACACATCCGCCAAATTGTTGCTGCCATTGATTTATTAAACCTCCAAAATCTCTCTCCTCTTATATAACTTTCAAAGAGTTATAATATTAATTATTAGTCGTTTTTCCTATATTGTTCCAAGCTTAACTAGGCAGTTATACACAGAGTAAGAGTTTATACAAATTACCAGTAGAATCTAAGAAAAGTTTAGCCAATTAGTAATCTTTCTCAGGGTTATATATAAAGCAATTCCAATATCAAATCTATTTACTATTCTATACAGCTTACTAGCTAATATACTTCTAATAACCCTTTTGCATTTAAAGAAATTCTAATATATAATATTTCCTTAAAGAGTTAAGTTGTGCTCTATATAATCCACCTTTTTACTAAGCATAATAATAAATCTTAGCTAAAAAGAAAAGTCTTAATTATTGGCAAATAACCTATTAGTAAAGATAAATAACTTTGCATAAAATATATTAAGAGAAATATACCTTAAACCTCTTTATACGTTGTCTATTTGCCACTAAATCCTTTTATTTAAAAATATAATATTTTCCTTCTTAGGTATATAAACCTAAGCTGCGATAAACAAGTTATATAAAGCCTTTAGCTATAAAATTAATAAAATATATGCTGCTTATGCGCGCTAAAAAATATATTGCTAGGCTGCGTTTTTTGCACAATAGTTAACAAGCTAAAGATTATTAGCCTAGCCTTTTTGCACAAGGATAACATTTTTACTATCCAACTTAATTCAGCCGCTATTAAACTCTAATAGATTATTGTGCAATAAAGTCGCCTTAAGCTTTGTGTAGTAGCCCTTTTTCTTTATCTTATCTTTCTTACAACGCAAGAAACTCTTTATATTAAAGCTAAACGTATTATTAGTTTATAAAGCAATAATTCCAAATTTATGCAAACCGTCCTTAGATATTAACAAATATAAATTATACGTTAAAATGTCTATATTTAGGTTCTTTATATAATATGCATAGTACATTTTATACTAATATAAACTAAACTTTGCTAATCTATACAAAGGCTTTTAAATCTAAAGAATAATGCCCTTAGAATATTTATCTTAGAGTTTTTTAAGAAAAAATGCCAAAATAACTTATATAAGATTATTATAGCTTTATACGTACGCCTAAGTAATATTCTGCATCTCTTTATATATACCAAAGTCCTTTATCAATATAAAGCTTAGTGCAAAAATAAGTTACTGGCTTATTTGCTAAATTATTAGTGCTTAAGTTAAAATCCTATCCTTTTTATTATCTTTATACCCTTAAACAACCAGCCTGCTCTTTTTATATAAGCATATTATCTTGCCCTTAATCTCTTATACTAGTTAAGTCTTAAAGATTTATTTATTTTAATAAACGTAGAAGTTATGCTGGATTATCTTAAAAACACTTTATGCAATTAGGTCGTTAACCTCTATAACATTAAATTCCTTAAACGAAGCGCCTAGAGTTGTAATAATACCATTTTCCCTAAGCTTAATAACCAACATATAATTATCCTTCTCTTTTTATATAAGGTAAATCTTTATATAAATAGCCTTAAATAATTATCCCCTCTAATATATCCTTTAAGTAAAATAAACTATTGCATAAGTCTTTTTTTATAATTGCCCTCTACAATAGACTACTAAAGATTTTTATACAGCAAAAGCAACCTTATTATTGCTATTGCTAATATTGTCTTCTAAGGGCAAATAGTACAGTTTTATATATATACATTTAAACTTTGCCAGTTCATTAGTTATGTTAAAGACCACATTTTATCTTTTGTACGCTTAAATCTCATATAAGCCTTGCTACCTTTGCCTCTCCCTCTATACTAGCACCTTGCTGCAAAGCAGTAAATCTTAAACTATATATAGCTAAAGTTTATTCCTAGTGTTAATTGCATAATTAATCTCTATCTAGGCATAGATTTTTTATAGTTTATTTATAGCTCTAAAGACTGCTTTTATATAAGTAACTTAGTTAGATAATAGTAGCAAGTTATAATTAATCTATAGATAGGCGCTGAAAACAAGTAGCGTTAGTATAAGGCCATTTAGTCCAGCTATATTGTTTAAAGCTTTGAAAGCTATCTAGAGGATTATACGCTTGTTGGTATTATAACCAATTTCCTTCTTAAAGATGTTATACGCTCTCCTCAATGGTATATAGGCTTTTTCCACCTTGCTAACTGCCTAATATACCTTAATCAATATCTTTTTGCACATATATCCTATAATTTATATATATTCTCTAAACTCTTAAGATATAAAATTTATTCCAGCGTTATGCGTAATAATATCTAAAGGTCTAAGATATATAAAGATCCAACATCTACACAAAGCATCTCACACGCTTTATATATCTTTTTTATTTAGGAACTTTCTAGCCTAGTATAAAGTCAAGGCGTTGATAATATAAAGAATATTGCTATTAGCGAGACGTACAATATCCACAAAAATTTTATAATTAAAATTATAGCTATCCCTTAGGGAGAACTTAAATCTTTATAATAACTATTTATGCGTCTAGCAATAATAGCAAAACTTCTAAATTTATTCCAAAGTCAAGTAGTCCACGTCATACATCCCAACATCCTTTAGCAACTAATATAACCTATCTATACAAGCATAACTAAATCGCTGATATAATTGTCAAAGTTTGTGCTCTAAAAGAAATATAGCCGATTCCACCTTTGACAAATTAAAGAATAAATGTCTCTACTTTCATACGATGAGAATAGAGACTTTATCATCTCTCTGCACGATAATATTTATTATATTGTTAAAATATGCACTTAGGCAATCTGCATCTTTGAGAAATAGTAGGAATAGAGTGCTAATATCTAGTATATAATACGTAACCTCTCCTAATAAGCTTTATTTTACTATAGTGCCAATTGCATAAAGAGATTCTCCTTTTTTAAATTTAAATAAATAAGGCGTTGTTTTTTAAATAATCTTTGTGCATAGGTCTTCCCTTACATATGCAAAAGCTTAAGCCTTGCCGACAATTAATAGCTTAGATGCTCCAATATTTTACAGCTCTCTTTAATACTTATACAAGTATTAATTCTCTAAAATAAATAATATTGATTCTAATGATTTATATAATAAATTGTATATGTTAAGCCCTATTATGCAATAAATAAATAAGGTAGAAAGCAAATAACCCACAGCCCTCTATCCATCCTCCTTAAATTCTAAATCATACGTACTTAGGCAGTTAGGTTTATTGCCTTTATAGTTTTAAATATAAGCAAGTATATTATCCTTTGATAATAGCTTAATGCCAGCATTTTTATATAAGGTAAAATACCTTATATGAGATCTTATACGCTCCTCTAATATATAATTTATTAATCAACATCCTTTTTTCTTATACATAAAATATTTCTTATTTATATAGTTAAAAGGTTTTTAACTAAAAAAGTTCTTTTGTATAGCAGGCGCAAATTTGGGTTGCGCCTTCTATTTTAGGTTAGATAACTTTTGAAAGCTACTTTTAGTGTACGTATAGTTTATTAGATACTAAGAGACGTACAAATCAACCTCTATGAGAAAGATCAATAATTCCCTCTCAGATGCCAACTTAATAGCTGCACGCATATCTGAAAATAACTTCTTGCACATGGGCTTTTGCTAAATAAAGGCTGTCTTAAGCTCTAACATACTATAACACGCCTTTTCTACTGCTGTATAAAGCTAGATCTTGCCCTAATACTTAGCTTTTAATGCTTATTATATAAGCTGCATTTTATCTAGCAAAATCTCTAGCATATCTGCTAATATTTTATCTAAGTTTTCTTTTTTTAATTGTATAAAGGTTAAGCTGCTCTAATCAGCCTAGTATTAGCTATAATTAATGCAATAATTAAAGTAGGTATTAATTATATAATAAATATTATACTAGATTTTGTTAGAGCTAATATAGTTAAAATAAAACTAGAGCGCATAATTTAAGAGAACGTATGACTATATAGCATAGTATTCCCACTCATTAATTCTAAGCTGCCTGTATATAGAGATGAAAATTTTTGCTTTATTGTATAAAATGTTGTATAGTTTTTTAATATAGTTTAGATCTTTTTGCCATACTTTTGCAAAAGCTTAGACTTAGCTTAGTAGACATATATCGTTTTATATGCGCCTTAAGAGTGGCAATTTAAAAAGATTGTATCCTAAGTCTATAAAGGGAATTAGAGGAATTTATATAGAAAAGCTATGGTTCTTATAAATAAACTATCGTCCTGGTAGAACTATGCTACTCTTCTTATTGTATAAACGAGGTCTTTGGTTTTAATTTTTGGGAATTGTGTGGTTTCTTTAACAAGGCATTGCATAAGCTGTTTCTAGAAGTGTTGCCTCCTTTGTTTATCTATATTCTTTGTGCAAAGCTCTCTAGTTATATAGGTCTCTTTAGTGCTCCTATTGGTCTTGCCGCTGAATTTAAGGGTTATGTATTTATTCCCCTTTTAAACCTAATAGGTCTTTAGATTAATAAAAGGCTTATTGTGCAGGCTATTAAGGAGCAGAGCTTATAGGTATCAATTGCATAGGAGTCTGTTGTATAAAAGTCATTAAAGCCTTAGTATTTATATAAGATTATTGGGCAATAAAGTTGTAACTAAAAGGATATATAAGCTAGCTATCTAATATATTAGTTTATTCCTTAAGAAAAATATATCCCTAAAACTAAAAGGTATCTTAAAATGCACGTTTAAAGGTCCATATACTTTATTCAAACTAATAGGTTATCCAGCCTGCAAAATCCTCTTTATACAATTATATAACCTCATCTAAAAATAAAAAACCTTTATATTTAAAAATAAGTTAGCCAATATATATATTAATTTCCTTTAGATCTATTAGCTGGGTAATATCAAAAATCTTATCCTAATAGCTATATAAAGTGCCTATTTTCCATGCTGCTAAGAATATTAAGCTGCTCTCTGCTATCTTTTTATATAAAAGAAAGTCTTTATTGTTGTTTTTAGGTTGTTTTTAGCGTCTTTAAGGTTGCTAACGCCCTTAGGGTTGTTATTTTTGCTTATCTCTAGGCTTGTATGCACTGGCAGCTGCAGATAAGTTATCTAGATTTGAGACACTTATTATTAAGGTGTAATTGCACACTGCATGCAATCTCTAGTTTGTATAAAGATTTTAAATAATTTTTCAACCTTTGCCTTTTTGCAAAAAGAGATCTATATATATCTTTTATTATATAATCTGCTAATAACTTATTTAGCTTAATAAACGTAAAAGATAAAATCAAGCATAATAGTACTACTGCGCACTATTGTACGCTTAAGGGCACCTATTATCTCGTTACTTTTGCTAATCTATGCTTGCTAGCTATAAATATTAATTAATATTAAATAAGCTTTTTTATATATATATATATTAAGTGTAAATAAATAATATAATAGAGTAGAGACGAAATTATATTCAGCTCTATTTTGTATAAAGAAAAAGAGACAAAGTCTCCTGTTTTATACAAAGGATTTATATATACGTTTCAAGCATATGTAACACGCGTGCCTAGTCTTGGTCTGCCGGACCACCCTGGTGGTTGGCATCGGCATCTCTACCAGCCCTCGTACGAAGCCGCAATGCCATTTATTCCAACATAAACAACTATATTAACATTTAAACCTTAACCAGCTTTACAAAGATATATAACCTAGATTAAAAGTATATAGGCAAGCTATATAACCTATTAAATAACAAGCTTAAAACCTTCTTTAATCTTTGCTAATACGCCTAAATCAAGCCTAGCTAGTTTTACGCCGTTTTTCCAAAGATTTTAACCAGCTGCGCTTAATAATTCTATAAAAGCTATATTACCCATTTTAATATATTTGCAAAAGCCTATATTAAAATCAAACGGCATTTTAACACAGAAGTCAACTACCTTCACTATTATATAAACTAAACCTTAATAACCTTTAATAAAATTAGGCAGTAGAA
The DNA here is from genome assembly GCA_026120015.1 of Dendrostoma leiphaemia. NCBI lineage: Eukaryota > Fungi > Ascomycota > Sordariomycetes > Diaporthales > Erythrogloeaceae > Dendrostoma > Dendrostoma leiphaemia. The sequence continues at coordinate 12,191 of JALRMF010000194.1, forward strand.
TAATAGGAAAGACTTTTATAAAGTCTTTGAGATCTTGCTTAATAAGCTATAATTATGCTAACGTACTTTAAAACTAAATTACGCAGGCAAATAAGCACTTAAAACTATAATAATTAAAGCTTGCTATAAAGTATATAAACTTAAATATGCTTTTTTCAAGCCTGCCGTTACCTATAAAAAGCTATTTTTTAACTTATGCTCTTTAATTAAAACTTACTTTGCTTACAGTTTATAATAGTAACTAACTATTAACAAAGCAGATAACTAGTATTATTTAAACTGTTGCTATAATAGTAACTATAGCAAAGATAAAGGCTTTTACAGCAGTTTTTATAGCGGCTTTTATCTGTGTAACGGCTTTTAAGGCTATAGTAGCAATTACTACAACAATCGCCCTCCCTAGCAGCGTATGCTTTAGAAGAAAAAGTGCTATGTATATAGCAAAAAAGGTTGTTGATTAATAAAATACTCTTAAGAGAAACGCAACCGATTATGCAACTAGTTTATTGCTAATTGCCAATTTAATAGCAATAACCCTAATAGCTTTAAAATATATTTAATAAGTTATAAAAATAATAAAGCAAACTAAATATAGCTAAAAGATAAGGTTAATAATAATGACAAAAACTATAAAAAAAAGACCAAAGCCTTTACTTAGCTTATAAACCAAAGCTTTCTATACCGCCTTACTAGCAATAATGTTTATTTTGCTAATAGCCCTAATATAAACGCTACGCAATTTCTTATTAAAGATCACTATACCTAATTATAATTCTAAGGCATATTACTTAATATAAGTGCTATAAAGATATTTATAACTAAAAAAAAGCAATTCCTTGCTCTATAATAAAAAAACCCTTTTATTTAGCTTAATAAATCAATAGCAAAATAAGCTTTAATTAAATTTAGCAAAAAATCAATAGCAAACTTAATTAAAACTATTATTATTAATACTCTAATTAAGCGCATTAACTTTTATATATTAAACGCTCCAACGCCCTTTTTACTTTGCTTTGCAAATATAAACCATCTACACATTTAATTTAATAATCTAATAAATTAACTTATTTATAATAATAAAACCATCTCTATTATATATAAATAAGGCCACTTATAGTTTTTTTTAAGTAAAGAAAAACAAACAAGCATCTTCCTTATAGAAACAAAGCTACAACGCTTTTATCGTTGCTTTAGCTACTTAGCAACGTATTAACTTTACTAGCTGCTTAAAAAAGCTAGTTATAATAATATTAATAAAGATATATTATAGTTAATTAAAAAGTTTTATTACTATTGCTAATTGCACGGCAATGCCCTCTAACGCTTTAAGTTTACTTTAAAAAATAATTATAAGTTTAATTACAAAATTTTCGCAAATATTATATATCTTAAAAGTTACCCTATTCTTTACGTTTTAAACTCTTTAATAATTTTCTATAGCGGCCATTTCCTTTTATCTCTATTAGCTAAAAACACTTAGAAAGCCTTACGCCTATTATAAATTAATACTTATTAAAAACTTCTTAATGTAATTATATACAATGCTAGCACTAATTTTGCCTTTATAAAATTTAGATTAAAAGCTAGGCTAATAAAAATCATATATAAACAAATCTTTATTAAAGCTTATTAATTAATTAGCAAGCTAAAATAATACTATACTCTACTCTAACAAACCTTTAATATTTTATACAATAAGCTTTATAATATAATATCTAACAAAGCAATCTTGTAAATAGCCCTTAAAGCCGTTAATAATATTATTAAACCCTATAAGCTCATTTCTATCCTCTTCATTTTTAGCGCATACCCTTATATAATAACTAATTTAGCCTTATTGCTATTAACTATTAAAAGAGCCAAAGTAGTATAAAAAGCTATAAAAGCATTATATAAAACAGCAGCTAAGCGCTAAGTAAAGAGCGCTTTTAACACTTAAAATAAACTATTTATTATAAATATATTTAAGCTTCTACTTTAGAGTAAAATATAGGTTTAGCGAAAAAAGGATAGCTAGCAAAGGCCTTATAAAATCGCAGCCGTTAATAGTTATAATGTTACCCTTAAAATGCCCAACAAGCCTGTTACCTTTAAATTAACTGTCTTTTAACTCTACTATTGCAACTCTAATACTTTTGTTTCAACTCTTTCTTCAGCAACCATCTACTGCAACTTTAATACTAATACTCTTCTTCTTTTCCTAGCAACCAACGATAAAAACCACTAACCCTTTAATAACGCCGCTAATGCCGTTAATGCCATTAGTAATATAATTATAATTGCTATAAAGCCTAAGCAAAAGGAACAACCTCCCAGCTTAAAGAATAAGCTAGCTAGCACTTTTCTAACAAAGAAAAAAAAAAAAACTATAATCTTGCCGTTAAGTTAAGAAACAATAGCATTATAATAACCTTAAGCAAGCCGTTTAAAGCATTTAACGCTTAAAAGATAAATAACCTTATTAGCTATAGCGTTTTTAGCTTTAAATGCTATAGCAAAGCTAAGTATAATAACCATTATATCTTTAAAGCTTATATAATATAAAAAGTTAAAGACAAAACTACTAAGCCTTATAAAAAGTTACGCTTAATTATACAAAGCTATAATAACAAAAAAAAAGCATTTATTCTAACGCAGTCTCTTATAATTTAACATATTAGCCAGCGATTAATTTTAGCCTTTGCACTATTACTATTGCAAAGCAACATAATGCTATTATTATATAATATTACCTAAGCATATCTATAATTATAAACTAAACTTATACATATTATACTAACTGCTATTCCAGCTGCTTTATAAACTAAATACCCTTAAAATACTATTATTAAGATAATTAAGCTACTTTACAGCATTGCTAAAATAAGCGTTCATTAGTTTGCTACATATTAAGGCCACTATTAAAAAAAGCTTAATATATTAACCTTAACCTATAACCTATGCCTTTTAATTACCAATAAACCTCTAAAGACTTTTAGCCTTATTAGTATACAAACTAATAATATCCTTATCTTAGCTACGTTAGCTTTTTTAGCATTAAAAAACTAAAAGTTGTAAAAAGCCTAGTTTAAAGCTAAGCCTAAAACCTTTCTTTTCCTTAATATTGCTTTAAATTTTAACAACGCTATATTAACGATAAACAAGGCTAAGCTAGACTTAAAGCAAAAAGGTTAAGGCACTAAAATCATTCCTATTAATCCTAAGTCAGCTAACTAAGCCTAGCGGTATATAGAGCAATGCGCCTATAGTGCTTATATCGCCTTAATTTGCTAATTAAAAGCTTTTTTTAACTTATCTATTACTGCTTAAATTTAAAACCTTAATAAAAGCAACTATATAAAGCTTAATAATCGCCTATAATAGCAACTTAGTAACTTATTAAAAAAGCTATAATATATCCCCCTTAATTTAGCAACGGCTAAGCTCTTTGCATTTGCTAACGACTCTTTAGCTAGTAATAAAAATTTAAGCTTTTAGATTAGGTTTATTCTAGCGATTAGAAATAAGACTAATACCAACGATTAATTTACATTAATAAAAAACTTTATATACTAAAGTTTTACTAAGTGCAAAAGAGTTACTTAGAGCTTTTTAACATTAAAGATCTATAGAACTATTAACGCTTTTAATATCGGTCTCTTAATAAAAACAATACTTTGCTTAATAACTAATAAACTTAGCTTTTTTACAATGCTTTTAATTATTTATATAAACTTATATTCTTTATATAAATGCCTAGTTAAATTAAATATAACTAGGGAAAAGAGGCTAATAATTAATATAATAGCTTTACGTTAGTTATATAAATAGCGCAAGATTACAAAGGTATAATAAGTTAATAGCAACGATAACCCTGCTAACATTATAACAAAAGCTATACTAAATAAAGCGCTGAAATGCTTAGTTAATAATAATAAGTTAATAATATAAATAAAGGGTTTTATTTAAAGGCTTATAAACTAGGCAATAAGTATATTTCCTTTATACAATATAATTATCACTTATTTCTTTCCTATTTAGGCAATTAGTTACTTATAGCTTAAGTTTTAAACTAATCTTTCAAAGCATACAACAAAGGGTTATAAGCTAATATAAAAAACTACTAATATAGGTTAATAACTATAGCAATAGCCTAGTCCGCCTTAGACCAAAGGCATATAGCCACTAAAAGAAACCAGCTAGCCAAATAGCTAGCCAGGCCGATTCGGCCCAACGGCAATTGGAAGAGACCGTACACGTCGTACGCCTAATCCCTTTGGCGTACAACAATAGTTTCCCTTCCGTTCCTTCTGCTAGACATCATCAACAACAATAGCAAATACACTCGTTTTCACCCCCCATTCAGACCTCTTCGTATACAGAGATTGACTTACCAACAGTTAGCAAACAGTTTAAAGCTAGAGTTTTAGTAGGCTAGATATTGTTAAATAAAGTAACTTAGCTTGCTATAATAGTAGCAAAAGTTTTTCTTTTAATATTAATAATATTTTTTTATAAAAACTTTAATTAGGTTATTAGCAAAGATTATATTAAGCTATATTAATTTTTTAACATTAGCAGAGTAAATTAGTAGTATAGTAGAGGCAAAGGGGCATATATTAGTTAACAAGTAAAAAGCTTGGTTAGCAATGTTGTTAGAAAGCTTATAAAAAAGGCTTGCTTATCTAATAAAGTTTTTAGCAGCTAAATGATTAATAATTAAAATAATAGCAGATTATAAGAATAATATAATCTTTTAGCAAAGGGCTTTAATATAAAGAATATTAAAGTAGGCATATATATTAGCTAGGTAAATAAAGCAGCTAATAAAGTTAGTATAAAATTGCTTATATTATAAAAAGCTTTTAAAGTTGCAGTAGGCTATAAAGATAATATTTTTAATAATATAGATAAAGTTTAGGTATATTAGCATATTGCTAATGTTTTATTATTTATATAGCTAGCTTTTAGCTTTTAAGTTAAAAGCAATATAATTAATATTAAAGTAAACTTTAATAAAAGTATTGCTATAAAAGCAAGAGGCTTTATAAAAGATATGCTTAATAGGCTAAGGGTAAGCTAGCTAATTAAAAGCTAAAGTAAGTAAAAAAAGAGATTTTTAGTTTGTATATTTTTTTTAGCAAAGGCTAAAGCTTTTTTTTTTGCTATTAAAAGCAAAGGAAAACGCTATATATGCGCAGTAAGATTATAAGGCTATAATTTATTAAAAAAAGAAATAAAAGTAACAATAGGTTTAGAGGAGTTGGGAAAAGGCAGTAGGCGAGAGGTTTTTGCTTAAAGCTTAGAAATAGTATTTTAAAAATAGGTTAGGGTAGAGTTAAGAGCTTTAAAAATAGCATAGAGCTTTTTTTAGCTTAGTTTTGCTGCTTTATTTTTAAAAAGAAATTAAAATAATTAAAAATTGCTAGAGAGTTTTTAATTATATAAAGTATAGGTAATAGCTAAGAAAAAGTTAAGTAAAAGGCTTTAAAGGGAAAGGTTAGTTAAAGATATAGCAAAAGCTTAATAGTATAAGGGCAAAGTTATACTATTGCAAAATATAATAGTTTATATTGTTTTTTTTAAAAAGCAATAAAAGATTAAGTAAAAAATATAATAAATTATTATAGTATAACTAAGCAGATTATAAATTTATAGAAATAACTTATTATTGTATAAAAAGAGAAGAGAGAGAGATTAGCTAGAGCAGCGCTGGCGGTTCGCCGGCTTTTATAGTTATTATACAAAGTGGATCTTGTGGTCCACTTGGTACTGTGACAGAACTGACTGTTGGCCCAACGTATCTCAGCGAAAAATGACTGACGCTACGTAAGTATACATATGATGATGTATCCGTTGTAGGACATAACCAGCCTAGACACGTCAGCACCGACAGTGGCTCACAAAGTCAGGACTATGGCGAACGCACAATATGACAGAGTAAACCACGGAGAAACTGCAACGTGTGCAAGAACGCCCTGGCCGCTTGCTCGAAAGTGGTTGGCTGGAACCGACCCGACGTCGCGACCTTGCCCTGTTGCGAAGTCGGCGTCTCCCGAAAGGTAGTCTTGCTGCTGCTGCCGCCGCTGCCGCTGCTGTTGTCATTCTTGCGTGCCACGGGTGTACACCCAGGCAGCTTGAGGAGAGCTTGCGGACGAGATAGACGTCGCATTATTTAAGGGCGCGGCGGAGAGCCTCGAGAGCCATGACGATGAGGATGACGCCGATGCAGGAAATGGCGAACATGGCGCGGGAGGTGACGTGCCAGGAGGAAGCGATGAAGCAAAAATCGATCGTGTACCAGTTCCAGAGCATCTGATGAGCCTTTTTACGCAAGACATTTACGATTCCAAACGGCCGGCTACAGACCAAGGGTCTGATGGGAAGATAGCATCTTCTCATTTTGCTTCTCTAGCTGGAGAAAGGGTACTCACAGAGACTTGACAGGAGCTGCTGACTCTCATGTTCATACCCATGGAGGCGTCAGTCGTGGTGGCGGCAGCGGCAGAGGCAGCGCTCGAGGCTGCCGTCCTCATGGTCATCGCTGACATATCCAGATCGTAAATGATGATCGGTTCTGCGGGTTGGAGGCGGGTTTACCGTGGCGGCAACAGAGACTCATGGCAAGAAGGCCATTCTTCAGCAGCAAGTCATAATGAAGTATAAATGAAAGACGGCTGGCCTCATTGAGCAATCCAATTCGCAGCCGTGGCATGCTTGGGCCGGCGGTCGGGTGGTGGTGCGATCTTTACCAAGCTTCTATCGTGAGTGGACAAGTCGGGAATCTTCAGCAAGTTTGCTCAGACATGCGTCGTAATGGATTGACATTGGGAAGAGGCTACGGCCACACTGTGGGTGTTTGTCGGAATCTAGTATCGGTCATTAAGAAACTCTTAGTCTCGAGAGATAGACTATGCTTGTCGCTGGTCGACTTAATACTGTAAGACACAATACGATAAATGGTTGAAGGAACAGCAATTGTCGTGACGTACCCATTCTCCTCTTGGGCACATGGCACACCCAGTTCCGACTAGACCATGAGCAACCCAGTAAAGTCTCTGCTTGCTTTCATACATAATATTCTCACCCTCGATCAGTGATACAATTCGCCCAAGCCATCCGAGGTTATCTAGTGGGGAGCTTCCGAAACCTGGTCATGCCAGAGTCCAGAGGTCTTACCGGAGTTGGCCACCTCAAGATTTGGCAATTCCACTTGGAAGCGATGGTGCCAAAAGATGCATTCTAGTGCAGAGTGATAAAAAAGAGTCGTCATGTACTACCTATGATACAATTATCTTCATAATAAGCTTTTTCCGCCCTGATATCCGTTGTCATTTTCGTTCGCGCCGCGAATGACTGCCACCCCATGTGCCTAATCGACTGGACCAAACACTCGAGAAATAGAATACCTGCAACTGCAGTGTCTTTTCATTCCATCTAGCATGCCGCAACACGGACCAAATTGGGTAAAGCTAAGGTAATTATCCTTGCCCAGCCTTACATCCACTCTTAGAATTGCTTAGGCGAATCCATAACCGTCGGCCCCCATGGCAAAGATTTGGGGCCCTCAGCGTCGATCCCCTTCTGAGTGGGTTGAAAAGAAGCCACTGACGCGTCCAGAGGCTTGAGAGGGCTTCGAAGCTTTAGAGGCGAGGGTACGAAAGGTGGCGCACCAATAGCGCTCATCGGCAAAGACGAACGTCGAGGAAGGTGCTGGTCGATGACCGCAGGTTGCGCCTAGAAGCCTGAGAATCCCGTTGGCTGGGGTGCAAAACCATTTGGTGCGCCAAAGGTCGCGGGAGAGGCGCGGCCAGTGTTGGCAGCGGGACCAGCAGTCAGCATGAGCCGGTTGCCCAAGATGGGAGTGTTGTCCTCGACCTTCTCCTGCTCCTTTTCCTTGGCCTTGCGAGCCTCGTTGTCAAGCTTGAGCTGAGTAAGCTCCTTCGTCGTCTGGCTCAGCATGTTGATCATGTATGGCATGGTGAAGTCATGCAGGCCATTACGCCAGGAGAGCTCAAGGACGGTGTCGGGGCGAACTAGGTTGTAGCAGGCATACAGCATGCCGACGTAGCACTCGCGGTTCCCGACATCGACAAACTAGGCACCGATTAGCATGGAACAAAGATCAGGAGAGAGAGGGGGGTGGGGGTGGTATGGCGAGCGAGCAACTTACGTATCGGAGCAGGTCTTCCACCACCTCGGACTTGCCGGACATAGCGGAAGTCTCGATGGCATCCTTCCACAGCTTGTCCTGCTTTGACAGAGCAATGGACTTTTCCCAGCGCTTGTTCTTGCGGTAGATGTTAGCTGCAATCTGGCGGAAGAAGACCAGCTCGTGCTTCTCAAGACGGGATGCGAGGTTCACGGCGTCATAGTTGTCGTAGTTTTCCACCGAGTCGCGCAGTGTCTTGTAGTCCTCTTCCTCGATCAGCAGGTCGTTGATGGCGTCGTTGACGGTGCGCTTGTTCTGTGTCTGGACGTTCAACAAGAAGGGCTTGATCAGTGGCAGGTTGTCAGACTTTTGGAACAGTCGAACGACTCGGTTGACATCGATGCGAGGAGTTAGGACCTGCAAGAGGTCGGTCAACAAAGACGGGTGCTGCTCAAGGTAAAAGTTGATGGCCTTGTAGTAGATCTCCAGGTTGGCGACCTTGACGACCATCTCCTTGAACTGCTGGTGCTCCCACGAATTCTCTGGGCGCTCCATAACAGCGAGCGCGGCGTTATCGAACTCATCATAGTGGTAGTAGCAGAACACAAGCTCAGGCCACAGGTTAGCCTCCTCGCATGCACGGATCATCTTTGGCATATTCATCCGGCTCCAGAACAGCTTCAGGTGCTCCATCAGGCGCTCGGGATGGTACTTGGACAGAGCGATTCCGAGCTCTGTGAACATGCCCATGTGCGCACGCTCCAGGCCAAGTCCCTGCTCCAAGAGGTTGATGAGCTCGTCAAAGTAGCCGTTGTACTCATATTGCTTCACGAGAGCCTGCAACTCCTCGGCATCGACGATCAGGTTCAGACCACAGATCTGAGCCAGGCGGAACTCCTTCTTTTCCACGCAGGCACCGTGAACTTGCTTCCACACCCGAATATTGTTGGCCTTGCGGGCACACTCAACAGCAGCCTGGTAGTCTTCGAGGTGGACAAGAGTTGTGGCAAGCTTGGCCCAGTTAGAGATGCTGGAAAAGAAGATCTTGGCAGCTTCGTAGAAGCCCTCCTCGTAAGCCTTGTCTCCGGACTCCTCAATGTTTGCAACATTGGTACCGCGCAAAAAGTCTTCCAGATCACCAAGCTGGTCCAGGCGAGCATAGGAGAAGGCAAGGGCAGTGTCAATCTGGGGCTCGCGCAGAGTCTTGCGGGCCATGCGGAGGAACTTGACGAGCTCTTCGTTTTTGCCTGCATGTGTCGCAATATCGATGACCTCGGAGTAGTTTTTGGGGTCATCAGCCTTGATGTAGGACTCGATAGCGTCGCTCACACGAAGACCATCAAGTTGAGCCTTCGCAACCTTGGACCAGACCTCAGGCAGATCAACGTCCTCAGCATATGCCTGAGCACGGTCGATGCTGACGACGTGCTCCACAAGGACATTCACGGCACCGCTCTTGTCGCCAATTTTCTTGAAGATCTCGAAGGCCTCTTCATACAAGCCAACGTTGATGCAGGCAGCCGAAATCTCTTCGGCGTCGAATGCGTCCAGGCGGTGTACATAGTCCATCACACGAGCCTTGTCTGCCTTGGCAGCCGTGAACATGAGCAGGTTCTGCAGGTTCTGGTTGTCGCTGAACGGGCTGGGCTCCAGCACGATCTTCTCCAGAAGCTCGATGAGCTCCCCAGGCAAATCAGCCCGCAGGAAGCAAGCGACCGCCTGTGAGACCTTGGCTGGGTCAGTCGACTCGGGCACGGCCGTTGAGATGACCTGGTCGATGACAGACCGCCGGTGGATGTTGTTCTCGCTCAGGACGAAAGTCCACAGCTCATCATCAGCGCGTTCCAGCAAATACCTTGCCTGAGCCCGGTACATGGAATTCTCGTTGGTGATGTTGACCAACTCGAGATCGTTCTGACCCTTGCTGTACGCGATGTAGGCTAGGTTAGGGTCGCGCTTCTCGCAGTACTTTCCGACAACCAGGGTGTCATATTGGTCATTCTCCTTGAGGAACTTTTCTGGGTTGTTGTTCGAGTCGATGTAGATCTTTGCCAGTGCATTGTACACAGCTTGCTGTTGGTTACCGGAGGCCAAGGTTGCCTCCAGGAATGGCAGGAGCAGCTTGAGGCGGTTGCGCGACTCGACCTCACCGACGAGCTCATCTATCGGGAGGGAAGCAGCGTTTATCGTAGAGAGCAGGTTTCTGATGATGTTCTCATCGCAGTCAACATCGAGAAGGCCACCGATGACAGCAGGAGCCCGGGCAGGGTTAACGCGCTGGACGTATGTCTCGATTGACTGGAACTGCTGGTTCTGGTACAGGTACAGAATAAGGTCGTGAACGAAGTTGTGTCGGTCGCACACAATGATGAGTGGCAACTGTTCCGAAAGACGCGCTTCCTTCAGGAAGTTCTTGACCTTCTCTGGGTTGTAGTAGTTGCTGTCTCGGCAGATACGTTCAACCTCGTTGAACTGGCCCATCTTGGTTGCAGCCTCGATGTACTTGAAATGGACATCTGGGCTCTCGGACAAGTTGACAATGCTGCCAAGATAGTAAAAGAGACCCTCGGCAGTCTTGTGCTTTTCAAATAGGTCGATCAGACGCTCAGCACCAAGAAGATCAGAGTACTTGGTAGCGACTTGAATAACAGACTGCAAGTTCTGGCGGATGTTGTGTTGCATCATAGCATCAAGGCAATCGAGAGACTGCTCAACAGAAAGCTTGCCGAAGAAAGTGACCAGCCAGTCTGGATTGAAGTTCGGTGTGCTAGAGATGTTGACGACAACCCGCTTGACGGCCGCGGGGTCCTCATAGAGCTCCAGGGCCTTTTGCATCAAGCCAGCCTGCTCGCAAAGCGTAGCGATCCGAGTCTTGTCGAAGTGCGAGAACATGTCATTGCCGAGGATAGCGTCCGCAACTTGAGGGGCGTGCATGAGGTTCATCTCCAGGAGGCGGGTCTGGAGGTGACCCTGCTCAGGCTTGTTATCCTTCAGCGCATCAAGCAGGAAGGCTGTAGCTTGTTGCACCATGCCCTGAGACTGGAACACGTCCACAACTCGCTCGATGTCAACAAGAGAGCCCTGAGGCTGGTTGACAAGAGCAGTTGCGAATTCGGCACCCTTCTCAGGATTGGTGCGAACAATGTGCTGCAGCAGGCTCACCCAGTCCGGTGAGTAGCCAGACTGTTGGACATACGGCAGGATCTTGTCGAACTGGCCCGTCTCTGCTAGACCGGCCACAACCTTGTGGGGCACATTGGCCTTTAGGTAGATGGTGAGCGCCATGTTGATGTCGTGTGGTCGCACCAAATCACCCAGCTGTTCCGAGCAATCAAGCTTGTTCTCTTTCAGCCACTTCTCCAACAGGTTCTTCCTATTCTGCGCGAGGACAGGCTGAGCCAGTTCGAGCGTTTCGTGTTGGTTAAGCACTCCCTTGTCGAGCAGCATGCCAAAGTACTGCAGAATGTATGACATCTGACCAGGCTGTGCCGGTAGTCGCTTAAACTTCTCAATCGTGGCTGGAGTCCGAAGGAAGCCACGTGGTGAGCCGGCGGCAACCTTGGCAGCAGCCACGTAGTCACCGGAGTTGAAGAGCTGGTCGAATTGCTGAGCATACAGGTTGTCTGCACCTGGCAGGCCAGCTCGAGATGCCATCTTTATCGCCATATCGGTGTTCGCAGGGTTCTGCAGCAGGTACTGAATGATGGTGGCGTCATCAACAGAGACAAACAGCACCTGACCCTTCCGGTTGATGCCCACGATGCCGGATGATTCGTTGTCAGCGCAGGATGTGAAGATGGTCTCGCTCGAAATGCGGTTCATGAAGATGCACTGGCCAGTCTCGAGGTCGTACAAGTGGATGAATCCGTACTTGGTGACAAGGTAGATGACACCGTACTTCTGAGAGACCTGCATCGCGACTGGAAAGTCGTTGACGGCTTCGGGTGGGAAGAAAACGTCCACAGCCTTCTTGGGGAAGACAGGATTCGTCTCGGCGTGGTCGACCTCCACAATATGAAGCTTCGCACCAGCGGCCGTTCGAACCGAGAAGGTGAAGAGCTTCGTATCCTGAGGCGCACCATCCAGCCGCAGAGTGCCGAACGAAGCAGCATGGCCTTCAATCGCCTGGCTGATGCCGCGGTCCTTGGAGTAGAGCTGCATCTGACCGACCACGCGACCCTGGTCCTGCTTGATACCCACTACAACCATCCACTTGCCATCGCTGTTGACGCGGTAGTTGATGATTTGGCATGACTAGACATGTGTCAGTAGCTGTGCCATCATTTTTGTCCCAGCCACATATAGACTTACGGTCAAGTTGGCGTGCCGATCCGTAATCTTGACAGGCGTTTGTTGGTTCTCGTCAAACACATCCCAGTGGTAGATGGCTGCGTCTGTGACCAGGCCCAGAGAGCTTTCGCTGATCCACTTCCAGAAGACGACGTCTTCATTCATGGTTGCGGACTTCAGCTTCTTCTTGTTGTCGAGGTCGAAGATCTGGACTGTTCTCGATTGCGCCTTGAGAGCAATAATGTTGAGGTGCCAGTGCATGATGGCACTATCGGCCTTGATGGGGCGTCGGGTGACATTGTTGCCATTCTTGAGGTCGATAATGACGACTTCAGGAGATGCGGCTTCGTTCTTCTTCTCGCGTATGCAGATGTAGTGATCTGACTCGAGGGTCTAGATGGCAAGAGACGGGGCATGTTAGCGCTAGGAAGCCCAAACAGCTCAAGGGGAGGCAAAGACCTACGCAGGAGTTGAAGCCGATAGCAGCAGTGTCGACGCCGACGCTGTTGAGCTGCAGCACCTCTGTGAACTTGATGGGTAGAGGCGCCATGTTGACATGCGCCAGCTCGCGCCGAGCAGAATCGTGTCCAATACCAGGTCTGAGGGATGGCGCGGACCGCGATGGCAACTGTTCGGTGGGAATAGAGCTGGTTGCTGCAGTGGGTAGATTGTCGACGGGTCGCTGTCGTCGACAAGGCAGAGGCAGAATTAGGTAGAGGTAGGAATGGGCGCGACAAAGGAGGCCCGTTTGTTCGTGGCGGTTGCTAGCTTGCTGCCAGCGATGGGCGCAGGGAAAGGGGCGAGGGAAATCAACAGAAACGCAACAATCGTGCCGGAATGAAAAAGGAAGAAGGGAATCAAACAGACCCAATCACGATTGTGCCCGTCACTTGAACCAACGTCAAAGGCGGAAACGTCGTCGTCGTCGTGAAGGGGTCGAAGATGCGATGTGATGGTTTGGGTTGATGGTCAGGGCAGGGCAGGGCAGGCCAGGTGCGATGGAGTTTCTGGCTACCTGTCTCGACGATGGATTGCAACCTCCCTGACGCAGCTACCAACGCACAGGCCGCAAGCTGTTACCCCTGCCCTGTCAGCCAGTTCAATTTTGCGCTAAACCAAAATGGGCCTGAGTGGGCCTCGCTCGGTGAGCTCGCTTATGTAAACAAACCAGGCTGTTGTGCTGGGTAAGGCTTGCAAGGGCGAGGACCCGAATAGCTTCAGCGCTTACTTAGCGTTGTAGGACCTTCCCTTAAGCCGGGCCATTCGAGTGAAGTTCTGCAGCGACGACTCCGACACGACACAATCATATTGTCCGGCACGCTTTGATTGGAAAAGTGACAACATTCCGTCAACCATGGCGCGGACCGGCATCACAGGTCCCGGGTAGAACCCACAGCAGCCGTCGGCTCATCTCGTCCGCAATCGCTGCTTCGAAACGATCCCAACACCTTCACCGCCGACATTGTCCTCATCCTTGCCAATCAATTAACGATGCGGTGGATGGTGTGATACTCCTGCCCCCCAGAATACACCCAGGACCCAGAGCCTGACTTCCCCCAACGCCTCATGACGCCAAGGCTACGAGGCCAAGCGCTGTTGGAAGGCCACCGTCGCATACGAACAAATCAGCAGCAGAAGCAGCAGTACCAATCCCATCCTGGCCTCACAGCATTCGTTCGTCGGGATCCTTGGACTGCCCTTCCCATCTTGGTCAAGCCGTCGGGTCTGCCACTGGACAGATTCCTCGACCAGAACAAGGCGGTTATATACGACGAAGGCAGCTACCGACGTAGAGGGACACATCACGCTCTCGCCTAAACATGGGATCTCCACCTCGCGTCTGCCCTGGAATTCGTATACGCACAAGACGTCGTCGTCGGTGATCTCAGCACAGCATACTGCTGGCTCTCCAGCAGCCCCGCGCTGTCGCTCTCCCTGGTCGGATTCCTGGACGCCAGCTTCACGGACAGGAACTTGGAGATGGCGTACCTTGACGGCACGAGCAGCAGCGAGCCGTTCCATCGGCTAAACGCCAGGCAACCCGCATCACGGCGGTCCCCCGAGCCGAGCGTGCAAACGGATTTCCAGCGAAGCCTTCAGAGATTGGCGCTCCCATCCCACTACAGACGCACGCTGCCACAACCCCTTGCTTCTCTGCCACATGGATTTTCGAGCCGTCCGGATTCCTGCAGATGTATTCATAGAGCCGCTGTGTCAACGTGGCCACGTGCAGACTCTCGACATACTTTCAGCTGGGGGAAGCTGAGTACGTTGCAATGAGTGCCGCAAATGAAAGCAGCTGCACTTTCCAGTGTGGTCTCAGTCACGCCAGAAAAGCTGAGTAAGCCCCTCGTCAATGAGACAGTTCTGCCGACCGGCACGGGCGGACATGCAGAGGCCAGAACACGTCATTCTACAAATGTCCGCCTGGGTTGCTGAGATAAGTTTCCCTCTGCGGGCCTAGGTATGGTGAAGCCGTCGCTCAAGAGGAGGGCGAGGACTGGATGCAAAGTAGGCAAGCTCACGGCCCTGCTTCAGGCTTGCGCGGTTGAAGAGTTGTTTCTTTGTTTATGGCTTGTTGTCGTCGATCTAGGTATACGAATCGTCGTGTTTACCTCGAAGGTGAGCCTTTTTCCGCTTCATTTTCTCCCACCTGACCTCCCGCAGTTGACTTCTTATCTTGTGGCAGGTTCTTCAGGCAAGGCGCGTAGAACAACTTGCCACTCCAAGCTCCTCTCGCGGTACCCGCAGCAACGACACACCACAGCATGATCACAGCCACGCTGAAGATTGTGCCCAACACTTTGAAGAACATGCTTGGCATCTCTGTGCCGAAAGTGATGGTACTGACGGAAAACACTCCCAGAGGGAACGTGAAACCCCACCAGCCCATATTGAAAGGAAATGGCCTGGCTGACCAAATAGTTGCTAATGCAAAAAGCATCCAGACAATGCCAAATCCCCACATTATCAATGCAGTCAACAAACCCATTACATATAGTACGTCTCCAGCAACAGGGACCTGGCTCAGCAGATCAACCTTTGGCAGAAGCTCCCGCGCGACCTTTCCTGCATAGAAAATGGTGTACCCACCCATGCCTAGCGGGCCAAGCGGCAGGAAGCTGCTCACAATGATCTCGCGCGGAGGTAGCTTGTGCAGCGCCAGTCGCTGGTAGTACATGACCAGCACGGTCATTGCAAAGGGCGTCGCCATCCCCCACAAGACGTAGCTTGTGAGCAGCGTGCCCAAGGCCTGGTCCGGGTAGTCGATGCGCGTTAGGAATTCAGCGACCTCAGCGCCAGTCCCCGAGGCCACGATCGTCGCTGCTATGGGAAGTAGCTGAGCAGCTGTGATACGATCCAGCTGGTTCTGATGGCTCTCGGAAATGAGCAGGAACATGAGGCTGACCGTGACCGCGATCGCGGCCGCACTGTCGATCATCCATGCGATCCATGCCAGGATAACGGACCAATGTCCCCAGTAAGGACAGCACAGGAACAGCCAGCTCTCTACCAGCGTTGCGAAGCCCATCGGGATAGTCCCCAGAAACAGGGAGCTTGTCGGGTCGCGAATCATCACACCCCAGATCTCGGGGTACAGCGTGTATCTAAGGAAGGAAATGATGAAAGCAGCGGCAAAGATGATGGCGTTGAGCACGAAGAAAATGACAGAGAGCCAGTAGAGCCAGGAGGCTTGAAAAGGTATCGTGATGAGGAGCAGAGACACGGCGCCAGTTCCCTATGTAACCAGGTACTTCATTAATACTATTACATGTCTTATCTTGCAATCAGATGTTAGTGTGCCATTGACATACCATCGTTGTGCTGAACCATGACGGCGAGAAGTTTCGGACGACTCGGCGCCAGCCTTGATCGTATTTCGACAAGGCTTTCTCCTCAGCGGACTCTGGGGGAGCATCGACAAGTCCAACATCCCCAGTTGGGTTCGAGACGGTGATCTGTCTGGCTGGATCATGGCCGTTGGCGGTGAGCTTGTCGCTGCCGGCGCTGCTTGAACTGGGCGCTGCTACGAGCTGATGCTGTGCCGATGTCTGCCCCGTCCGCTGGCCCTTGGTTCTACCGTGCAAGTGGCTTGAGCCATTGTTGTATTTCGTCATGCCCGAGCTCGCGGGCGCAGTCATGGCTGGGTTGTCAGAGGCCATCCGCTCGAGCTCCGTGTCGTGTGCCATCTCGGCTTCAGTGACGTCGCACACAATTTGACGATCATCGAACCCGACATAGAGAATGTTGTTTCAGATTGGGATGTGTACTAAAGGTCCTGCTTATAATTGTGCACTAGGACTCCTCATCATGGCACCCAGGAGTGCCGTCGAAATTCATTAGTGTCGTCTGGATTACTCCAACGGCAGGTGGCTCCGGCACGGCGATCCAAGACTTTATCTTGCGCTAGTGTCAACGGTTTGGGCACTCACAGTGGCATCTCGTAGGCCCCCTGCAAAAGGTTACAGCGGTCCCGCGGTGGATCGTTGCGGAGCTCGCCCGCCTCAACTTGCTGTTTGCCCATCCCTTTCACTTCACGTCGAAAATACGCATGAGTCCGCACCCGTTTTGAACAGACATTCCACAAGATAGTCGAGACTATGCTGCTCGCCGCTTAGTCACCACAAGTCACAGAGTGCGCATTCACTGACAGTCCTACGGTCGATCAATCTCTCAGCAGTCTTCCAACGGAATGCCTGTTGTGAGTCGAACCGAGGCAACAAGACTTGTATGGTCCGAAGATCTTCCATTGCAGAACTGATTTATGAACTACATGAAATACACCAAATACCTTCGCGGCCGTCTCATTGTCCATATCCAGTCCCTGCTCGGAACCAAAATATCCTCCTCGTCCTCAAAGCTGGTGCAGTCTACATCGAATGTGCCCAATGCTCAGCCACGAGGAGCTCGTGTCTCATCCGTCGTCGTCAACGCCATGCCGCCATCGTTTATTCCACCTGTGCAGACAAGGTGGCACACTACTCAAGGAGATAAGTGGCTCCGTTGGCGAGTTCTACCAAATTCGGTCGTCTTCCTTTCCCGTGCTTGGAGTCTGGATCACTAATCTCCTCTAACGGCCGGCCAACGTCGCGCACTCCCAGCAAACGCATGAAGAATCCCACGTACTTGAGCTTCATATCAGACGACAGGATCCAGTACTTGGGCCTCGCTAGCTTCTCAAGGGCCACACTCGCGTCGAATCCCAGAGTAGTCGGTCTGCCGAACGCGAGACTGCCCTTGAGAGGTGCCAACATGGCCAGGACTGTGAGCGGCGGGCCTGCCGCCTCCTTGCGTGCGTCAGTGTCGTCCAGAAGGGCTTGTACATTCGGTAGGTCGGCCTTGATGCCGTGGGGCGAGTTCAACAGCAGCTCATGCTTTGCTTGTCCTTCGTCGTCCTCGTGAGACCAGATGACCGCGCTGCCAAAGTTCAGCTCCGCGTGGCCCTTGAGCCGGAAGACGCTCAGCCATTTGGGCATCAAGTCTCCTGGATGAAGAGACTGCCACCCGACCTTGCTCTCCGGATCAAAGTCGCCTGTGGTGATGACATTCTTGAAGTGATTCCATCCGCTGATGGTCCCAGCTGCCTCGGCTGTTGCGAAAACTGGAATATCCGGACTGAACGTGACAAGAGTGGGCTGATGCATATGGTCGAGGTAGTGAAAGTGAACGAATATGGCGTCCAGTGTGATGTCGTCTCTGGGGATACTCGAGTTATCGCCAATCGCAGCGGCGCCCTCAATCTCCCGGATGATTTCGTCCACGCCCGATCAATCGGTCGCGGCAGCCGTTGCGAGTAGCTCAATGCCGAGGAACCAACTCGAAAGAAAAGTGGTTGGGCCATTGAGCCATGGGTCCGTCACGACGTGATAGAACCTTTTGCCGGATGGAGAGGGCTTTGCAGGTGCAGACGGCAGCGGAAAGGAGATGAGCCACGATTGATCTCCATTCAAAGATGTCAAGATGGGTCGCAGGGGCTCAGTGCGACTTTGAAAGAAGTGCTTCAAACTTTCGGCTCTGGTGGATGCCATATTGATGATCAGCCGTGGCCAAAAGTGTCGAGTGGATCAGTTGTCGGAGACGGAACTCCTGGCTCTTTGTATTCCGAGAAGAACAAATATGGGAAGATGCCCGTAGCCGATTTCACCTTCTGCAGCAGCGGAACTACTTGTCAGCACTTAAGAGGCAGCCGTGCCTCCTTGGCGTCTTTTCAGCTTCCAAGCCCTGTTCATCGTCTAACCTCTTGTGCTAAGATTCTTTGCAAGACTGTGCCGCACGGCTACCCATTCAGCCATTGCAGACAGGAGGGCACATCCCGGGCGGGGCCGATCACCAACGTTCATCCTTCTGAGCTCAAAAGGGCTTGGGCCAGCCATGTGAGAACCGCCAACATGAGACGTGATGGTTATACTCAATACTACCTTTGGTTGCAGGCTGTCGATGCACTACTCGAGTTCGACGCCCATGCTCAACGGATTCATTCCTGGTGCCAAGTATATGTACCTAGGTATTTTCACATTTCGTTCCCTGTATTGAGTAGTTTTGGATTCGAATTCAGCGTTATCAAACCTACCTAAGTACCTGGGTATTCTATGAAGTTTTTTTTAATAGTCTATATAGCGTTCCTGGCCTCTTTTGCCATGTCCAACCCTCTCCGGCCCTCTTAGCCACCTGTAGCCGTCCAGCCACGCAGCCGAACCAGTTATATACCTAGGTATCCTTGTAGGTTGATAGCTATAGCAATAGCCCGGTCCGCCTCGGACCGGAGGCATACGGCCACTAGAAGGAACCAGCTGGCCAAATGGCTAGCCGGGCTGATTTGGCCCGACGGCAATTGGAAGGGACCGTACGCATATACGCCTAATCCCTTTGGCGTACGACGATAGTTTCCCTTTCATTCCTTCTGCAAGATATCATTAACAATAATAGCAAATATACTCGTTTTTACCCCTTTATTTAGACCTTTTTGTATATAGAGATTAACTTATTAACACTGATTAGTGGTTAAATAGTTAACTATAGATAGCAAGGTAAAAGAGATAAATCTTGCCTTGAAAACCGTTGCAACGTTCTCTAGAAGGGGTATACCATTTATAATAATAAGCTTTGTGCTTTTAGCAAAAAATAATAAACGGCTTGCAAAGGAACTTTAGTAAAGTTATTACTAGTAAAAGGCTATTTTTTTTAATTGTTAAAGATAGCTAAAAAACTTTAGCAAGAGTTATTATTAGCAACCCTTTTAGTGCGTTTACAACGTAGAATAATATATAAATAACTTTAAAACCTTTTTGTAAATGCTAGTGGCTTGTTTAGTATTATACTATACTTTTGAAAAAACGATCAATTTTGTATAGAAATACTAAGACTTTTTACAAGGTTACAACAGCAAGCGACTAATTGGCGGACTTTTTTGTTGAGTACTTTTGCTTTTATAAAGATTTTATAATTTTTTTTATTTTTACCATGTAATGAAAACATTAACGGCATATATATATATAAATATATTAGCAACCCTAAAGCACCCTATACTGCATTCTAACCCTTTTCTTATTTATTTTTACTTTGTTTTTAAGCGTATATATATATATATATAATAATCTAATTTTCCCCTTGCTTTTTATTCCTTGCATTTTATTACTACGCTATATTTATTTTAAAAATCCTTATTCCCTAGATTAAACGACCTAAATTAAACTAATATAGCTGATTTTAGCAGTTTAAACAACTCTTTTGTTAAGGAGATAAGAACCTTAGTATTTAATTAGATTTATAATGCTTAGCAGCTTGTTTTAATATTAAGCAATCTTTTGGCAGAAACTAGAATTTTCCAGGCAATATAGCCTTTATTTAACGCTTGCCTTTGGTATAAAAAGGTATAGTTAAGCGTTAGTTAAATATATTTAAATATAGCAGTTGCTAGAGCAATTGCTATCTATTTTAAGTGATATAATAATAACCTTTTTTACTACTTTGGTAAGGATTTTAGTAGGTAGACTGTTGATATGTTTAACGTTGTTTTCTTTAACCTATGCTGCAACCTTAAGTAAATCCTTTGTTAAAATAAAGTTTATATTAGGTAAAATAATGCTTTTATTAAACTATATTTAATAGCTTTTATTATTTGTAAAAAACCCTTTAAGTAGGATTTAGTTAAGCTTTAAAATTAAAAACTTAACCTAAGGTTATATGCTTATAAATAGCAGTAAGGCATTTTGCTATTAAAACCTTTTTAATTTTTATAATAAAAGAAAGCGCTTTAGCAAAAGCCTTAGATTTGTTAAAAGAAACCTTAGCAAGAATGATTAAACAGTATATAATAAATCGTTAAGGAACTTTTAGCATACTCCTAAGTTAAAGAAGCTTTAGAGAGTAGCTTGCAATAAAGCCCTTTGTTATTATTACCTTTGTTATAATTGTAATAAAACCCCTTACAACCGCTGTCTCTATTATACGTATAATGCCTGCAACCAAACCTCTTAAAGGTGCCCTTTTAGTTATATTTACAACAAAACCTCTTAAAGTTGCCTCTAGAATAAGGCCCTTTTGTGTTAGTTTTAGTAAACTGTATAATAGGATTGTGATTGTTGCCCTTTAACTGTTTATGTATATTATATAATACTTTGTTCCTAGTATTAGAACTGCTTATATATTATTATAATTTTTAGCGGTATAACTTATATAAGACTTTTTCTTTACTTAAGTATTTAAATAACTATATTAATATTTAGACTTTAACTAGCTTTACAAAGATATATAGCTTAGATTAAAAGTATATAGGCAAGCTATATAATTTATTAGATAATAAGCTTAAGACTTTTTTTAGTTTTTATTAGCATATTTAAATTGAGTTTAGCTAGTTTTACGCTATTTTTCTAAGGATTTTAACTAGCTGCGCTTAATGGTTTTATAAGAGCTATGTTACTTATTTTAATACATTTGTAGAAGCTTATATTAAGATTAAATAGCATTTTAATACGAAAGTTAACTATCTTTACTATTATATAAACTAAACCTTAATAACCTTTAATAAGATTAGGCAGTAGAATAAAGGAAAAAACTTTTATAAAGTTTTTAAGATTTTATTTAATAAGCTATAATTATGCTAATATGCTTTGGGACTAAATTATATAGGTAAATAAATACTTAAGACTATAGTAATTAAAGCTTGTTATAAAGTATATAAATTTAAATATGTTTTTTTAAGCTTGCTGTTATTTGTAAAAAGTTATTTTCTAACCTATGCTCTTTAATCAAGACCTACCTTGCCTATGGTTTATAATAGTAATTAACTGCTAATGAAGCAGATAACTAGTATTATTTAAACTGCTGTTATAGCAATAACTATGGTAAAGGTAAAGGCTTTTATAGCAGCCTTTATAGCGGCTTTTATCTGTGTAATGGCTTTTAAGGCTGTAGTGGCAACCATTATAATAACCGCCTTTTTTAATGGCGTATGCTTTAGAAGAAAAAGTGTTATATATAGCAAAAAAGGTTATTAGTTAATAAAATACTTCTAAGAGAAATGCAATTGATTATATAATTAGTTTATTGCCGATTGCTAGTTTAACAGCAATGATCTTGACAGCTTTGAGATATACTTAGCAAGTTATAAAGGTAATAAAGCAGACTAAATATAGCTGGAAAATAAGGTTAATGATAATAATAAAAATTATAAAGAAAAGACTAAAGCCTTTACTTAGCTTGCAAACTAAGGCTTTCTACACTGCTTTATTGGCAATGACGTTTATTTTACTAATAGCCTTAATATAGACGCCATATAATTTTTTATTAAAGACTGCTATATCTAGTTATGATTTTAAGGTATACTATTTAATATAAGTATTGTAAAAGTATTTATAGCTGGAAAAAAGTAATTCTTTGCTTTATAATAAGAAGACTTTTTTATTAAGCTTAATAAGTTAATAGTAGGATAAGCTTTAATTAAATTTAGCAAAGGATTAGTAATAAACTTAATTAGAACTATTGCTGTTAATATTTTAATCAGGCGCATTAACTTTTATATGCTAAATGCTCTAACGCTTTTTTTACTTTGCCTTGCAGATATAAATTGCCTATATATTTAATTTAACAATCTAATAGATTAATTTATCTGCAATAATAAAACCGTCCCTATTATATGTAAATAGGGCCACTCGTGGTTTTTTCTAAGTAAGGAGGAATAGGCAGGCATCTTCCTTATAAAAATGGAGCTATGACGCCTTTATTGTTGCTTTGGCTATCTAGCAACGTATTAACTTTATTAGCTGCTTAAAAATGCTGGTTATAATAATATTAATAAGAATGTATTATAGTTAATTGAGAAGTTTTATTATCATTGCTAATTATATAGTAACGCTTTTTAGCGCTTTAAGTTTATTTTAAAAAACAACTGCGAGTTTAATTATAAGATTTTCGCAAACGTTATATATCTTAAAAGTTACTCCGTTCTTTACGTTCTAGACTCTTTAATAATTTTCCACAGTAGCTATTTTTTTTTATTTTTATCAGCTAAAGATACTTAAGAAGCTTTACGCCTATTATAGATTAATACCTATTAAAGACCTTCTAATATAATTATATATAATGCCGACACTAATTTTGCCTTTATAAAGTTTAGATTAAAAGCTAGGCTAATGGGAATTATATATAAATAAGTCCTTATTAAAGCCTATTGGTTAATTAGCAAGCTGAAACAATACTATGCTCTACTTTAACAAGCCTTTAATATTTTATATAATAAGCTTTATAATATAACGTTTAATAAAGCAATTTTGCAAATAGCCCTTAAGGCCGTCAACGATATTGTTAGACCTTATAAGCTTATTTCTACCCTTTTTATTTTCGGCGCATACTTTTATATAACAACTAATTTAGCTTTATTGCTATTAACTATTAAGAGAGCTAAGGCGGTATAAAAGGCTATAAAGGCATTACGCAAAACAGCAGCTAAGCGCTAAGTAAAAAGCGCCTTTAATACTTAAAATAAATCGTCTACTATAAATGTGCTTAAGCTTTTATTTTAAAGTAAAGTATAGGTTTAGCAAGAAAAAAATGGCTAATAGAGGTTTTATAAGATTACAGCCGTTAATAATTATAATATTATTCTTAAAATGCCTAATAGGCCTGCTATCTTTAGATTAACTATTCTTTAACTTTACTATTGCAATTTTAATACCTTTATTTCTCTTCTTTTTTCAGCAATTATTTATTACAACCTTAATACTAACGCTTTTCTTTTTCCTTTAGCAACTAATAATAAAGACTACCAGCTTTTTAACAACGCTGCTGATGCTATTAGTGCTATTAGCGATATAATTATAGTTGCTATAAAGCTTAAGCAAAGGAGATAACCTTTTAACTTAAAGAATAAGCTAGTTAGCACTTTTTTAATAAGGAAAAAAAAGGACAACTATAACCTTATTGTTAAGTTAAGGAATAATAGCATTATAATAACTTTAAGCAAGCTGTTTAAAGCGTTTAATGCCTAAGAGGTAAATAACCTTATTAGCTATAGCATCTTTAGCTTTAAATACTATAATAAGGCTAAGCATAATAGCTACCGTATTTTTAAAGCTTATATAATATAAGAAGTTAAGGGTAAAACTACTAAGCTTTATAAGAAGTTATGCTTAGTTATATAAGGCTATAATAATAAGGAGAAAGCGTTTATTTTAACGTAGTTCCTTATGATTTAATATGCTAGCCAATGGTTAATTTTGGCTTTTGCGCTGTTACTATTGCAAAGCGGCATAATGCTATTATTATGCAATATTACCCAAGCATACCTATAGTTATAAACTAAACTTATATATATTATACTAGCTATTATTCTAGCTGCTCTATAGATTAAATACCTTTGAAACATTATTATTAGAGTAATTAAGCTACTTTATAACATTGCTAAAGCAGGCGTTTACTAGTTTGCTATATATTAAGGCTATTATTAAAAAAAGCTTAATATATTAATCTTAACTTATAACCTATGCCTTTTAATTACTAATGAACCTTTAGAGACTTTTAGCCTTGTTAGTATGCAAACTAACAATACTTTTATTTTAGCTACGTTAGCTTTTTTAGCATTAGAAAATTAGAAGTTGTAAGAGGCCTAGTTTAAAGCTAAGCTTAAGACCTTCCTTTTCTTTAGTATTGCTTTGGATTTTAACAGCGTTATATTAATAATAAACAAAGCTAAGCTAGACTTAAAGCAAAAGGGTTAAGGCACTAAGATTATTTTTATTAATCTTAAGTTAGCTAACTAAGCTTAATAATATATAGAATAATATGTTTATAGTGTTTATATTGCTTTAATTTGCTAATTAAAAGTTTTTTTTAACTTATTTATTGCTGCTTAGATTTAAGACTTTAATAAAGGCAATTATATAAAGCTTAATAGTTGCTTATAGTAGCAATTTAGTAATTTATTAAGAGGGTTATAATATGTTTCCTTTAATCTAATAATAGCTAAGCTCTTTGCATTTGCTAACGGCTCTCTAGCTAGCAATAAAGATTTAAGCTTTTAGATTAGGTTTATCTTAGCGATTAAAAATGAGATTAGTATTAATAGTTAATTTATATTAATGAGAAACTTTGTGCATTAGAGTTTTATTAAGTGTAAAAGGGTTATTTAGAGCTTTTTAGCGTTAGAGATTTATAGGATTATTAATGTTTTTAATATTAATCTTTTAATAAAAATAATGCTTTGCCTAATAATTAATAAACTTAGCTTTTTTATAATGCTCCTAGTTATTTATATAGACTTATACTCTTTATATAAGTGTTTAGTTAAATTAAGTATAATTAGGAAAAAGAGGCTAATAATTAATATAATAGCTTTATGTTAATTATATAAACGGCGTAAGATTATAAAGGTATAATGGGTTAATAGTAATAATAACCCCGCTAACGCTATAATAAAGATTATATTAAATAAAGCGCTAAAATGCTTAGTTAATAATAATAAGTTAATAATATAAGTAAAGGATTTTGTTTAAAGGCCTATAAACTAAGCAATAAATATATTTTCTTTATATAGTATAATTATTACTTGTTTTTTTTTTATTTAGGCAATTAGTTGCCTATGGCTTAAGTTTTAAATTAATCTTTTAAAGTATATAATAAAGGGTTATAAGCTAATATAAAAGACTGTTAGTATAGGTTAATAGTTATAGCAATAGCCTAGTCTGCCTTAGACTAGAGGCATATAGCCACTAAAAGAAACTAGCTAGCTAAATAGCTAGCTGGGCCAATTTAGCCTAACGGTAATTAAAAGAAACCGTACGCGTATACGCCTAATCTCTTTGGCGTATGACGATAGTTTCCCTTCTGTTCCTTCTGCAAAACATTATTAACAATAATAGCAAATACACTCGTTTTCACCCCCCCATTCAGACCTCTTCATATACGGAGATTGACTTACCAACAATCCTAGAGTAGCTTCAAGACTGGAAAATTGAAGGATTATAAGGTTGGGGGGTGAAAGACTGGAGGGCTATACAGCAGACTGAAAGGAATAAGAAGAAGAGACGGACAGAGTCTAGAGAGATAAGAAAGAAAAGAGGCAGCGGCGGACGGACTCAAAGCCTGAGTTATGCAGTTTGCTTTCGCACTGCTACACAGGGTCCGAATCCAAAATATGGCTAGTCCAACACAGGGAACGAATTCTATAAGCATAGGGATCCGATCCGTGTCGGTCCATGCGGTTATCGTTACAAATATCAATATCACCTAGCGGAGAATGTTGGGCGGTGGCTTAGCAGATTGGGAAATATGGAAGAGAAAGTACAAAGGCAGCTATCCTTGGCGAGACAAAAAGTCTGACGTGGCCGTCCTGTCTCCTGATGTACTTCGGCAAGTGGCCTTACCAGTCCCTTGCTAGTCGCTCCTTGATGCCGTCGACGTGCCATACTCCGCCACCGCCAACGATCCAAATCTCGTGCTCACCAAACGCTAAATTGACAGCCGTGGTTTGTCCACCCCCGACATGAATGGTGCCCAACGTAAGGCCCGTCTCAGGATCCATCATATCAACGCCTTCACCCGCGCCGCTGAAAACGAAGCCGTTGCGGGAGACCCGTACTCCGTCGTGGATATATGATATCGGACTGTTGAACAGCCTCTGGTTGTACAGGATCTGGCCCTTGGTGTCGTAGGCGGAGAGGTCGCGTCGCTTGAACTGGTTGAACGGCAGGCCCAGTGGGGGCGGAGAGATGGCGGTATCTGAGATGTAGACCGTGCGGCTGCCGTCTTCCCGCGAGGCGGAGACTGCAATGCCGTTTGCTTCGCCGGAGGTCGACGTTACCACGCGAGGGCGCATGGTCTTTGCGTCCACAAAGTAGGCACCGGGGTTGGATTGGGGGTAGTACTGAATAACTCCTCGGCCCTGATATGCAGCAAGTCAGTAAGATCCACACGAGCAGGTCGCTGTTGTCCAAACACTGACCCAGCCATATCTGTCATCTGTGATCCAGAAATTTCCATCTTCATCAATATCGATGTCATTCAGCCCATCGAAGGGTTGCTGATAATAATTGTTCAGGAGTGTCGTGCTAGTCAGTGTTTCAGGGTCGATTCTGGTCAACAAGCCCGTGTTGTTCGGGCCACCATCTGTGACGACGTGGTACGCTCCCTTATAATAAACACACCCGTGAGCATTCCATGTGATTGGAGTCGTGGTGATGTTCTTTAAAGTGTTGGTCTTGGTGTCCAAAAGGTACTGCCAACTATGACTACCGCTGATACCACCAGGCGGCCCCCATTCTGAAAAGAACAACTCTCGGGTATCATTGTTAAAGCATGACGCCTCATGGACCTGGAAGGGCAGCTCTTGGACTCGTTGAATTGTGGCGTTCGGTCCTAGCAAGTCAAAGAACTTCTCATCGTATGCGATGAAGTTCGTTCCATTGAGGACTTGGTTCCTGGTGCTGAATGTCAACATGGTGCACGCGGAGAGATTTTGTTGTCTTACGCTTGCTGAAGCTCTACGTTGGAAGTCTGAGCAGTCCACGGGGCATTGACGATGGTTCGGTTGAAAGAACCACTGATGGCCGCCACTGAGGTGTCTCTATAAGAGACAAATGCCCACGAAGCGGGCGCATTGGCGAAATCTGGCGGGAGATCGGACAGATACTGTCCTTGAGCCAGCGAGGCAACGCAGGCAAGAAGAGCGAAATATGCCATGTGGACTCTAGTTGTGACCAACTCACTCAATAGTCCTCGGAGAGCTTGAAAAGGCAATTTCCTTATGGACACAAGAGGTTTGTTTTGACCAGCGCGTTATGCTGTGCTCATCTTCGAAGTCCACGAGCCTTTTATAACACTGTAACACACCAACCCCGCCGTGACCGAGGAGCATCCGCTGGAGCTCAAAGTCGCAATGCTACATATCATACCATCATTCGATCGACGGAGCGGAGGCAGGTCGGGAAATGAAGTCTTCCCCTCTTTTCTCTGCGTGGGATCGAGACGCGGCGATGCATGGGGCAGTTCGCCTAGGGCCAGAGCCTGTCACAAATTGCCCGCCTATGAGCGAGGTCATTGACAATGTTTAAAGTTCGGTATTAGGTAGGAGTTGGAGATGGAGAAAGGCGGAAGAAGACAAAGATCTGCACTTGATCAGTTAGTCCGATCAGAATATTGGCGAGAACCCCAAGTTTTCCCCAGATGGGCGTGTCTGCAGTCTTGGCGGCCGTCTTGCTCGGGGCGCACCCAGCTCGGCAAACCGTGGTGAGATACCCTCATGCCACGGCGTCGTCAACTGGTACGGGGTGCTGTGCAGCTCATCCGTCATGTTGTAACTACCTGGGTACTAACTTGTACAGGGATTCGCCTGCATTGGAAAGATGTATTGGGTTCAAGGCACTTAAGTAGTCAGCATCGTTCGAGCGATGGACGGCTGACGGGGCAGCTTAGCAAGCTAGCGTGACCGTGCTCTGTACGCAACAAAATCCAGGCCTCCGGTAAATGTAGTACGCAGCAGCCAGCATGGAAATCGAAGTAGTGAAAGTGTCTGAGCGACCTATCGGACTTCACAGGCAGCACAACGCCGGCGACATTCTAGCAGCACGGCCTGTGTCATCCGATTATCGTGATTACCGGTCTTTGAACAAGAAGAGTGGAGACCTCAGAATGCCACAAGCGGCGCGACAAACTCAGGACCCAAGTCTCTTTGAATCCCATGTCTCAAAGCCGCCCATGTCAACGAAGGACGTTGCACTTGGCTCGACTGGAAGATTGCCCTGCGGCATCTGAAGCCTTCGACGAGCAAGTGTGCGTAAACAGCATGCGCTAGTAGGTGCAGAGAGACCAGGCGGCCATGATAAACACAGTGTTCAGGTTAGATGAAATGGCCCGTTGGTAAAGTGACCAACCATACGGGACGAGGTGACATTGCTCGGTGATCGCATGCAATTTGCCAGCGTCACTACTCAGCCGTAGAAACGCAACCTGCTGGCCATCCATAGGTGCAAGCTGAGCCCGTCTGCCTCCTGGCGCGATAGCAGAAGCCCAAAGCACCTCCACGCAGCTATCACTGCCCCGCTGCGACCGTGCCTCCGATGCAAACGCCCATGGCAGGCTTGATGTGTGTTATGTACGTTCAATCATTGCGACCCTTTCCATACCTCAAAGGCGAGGAAAGCGCCGCACCCAAGATTGTCCGCTGTTTGTCTGATCTCCATTCTGTCCGAAAACTTCAGCAGTCCTGGGCAACGTCCAACACCCGGGGGCGAAGGAGTACCTCGTGGCGAAATGATGTTCCGAGAATGTGATTGTTTGCGTTGTTCAATTATTTGAATGAAGAAAGGGAAAAAGGGAAAGGGAAGGAAATTTTCGCGGTTGCTCCAAGAAGTTTTATGGCTGCAGGGTTCGCGGGTGGGTCCCGCACTCGCGGCTGCTTATCGATAAGCGCGCGCACGGAGCCGCCGCGGTCGGCCTGGACCCCCTGCGACGTCAAGCGCGCATCCACTCAACCCATTCTTCCAATAATCCCCAAGGAGACCACGTCAACACGACCACTGCTTTGCGCTCAACTGTTCCTAGCACTTCCAGCGACACGATTGCCTGGCATGGAAAATACCGCACAAACACTGCCCAAGTTTTTGCTTCCCCGGCTGAGCTGGACCGCGCCGGCTGGACAGACTCTGGCAAGAGCATCGATTGCGTCCGGGCAATCAAGCAATCAGCGACCATGGCAGCCTCCAGCACGAACAATACACGGAGCGACAGTGCCCTCTCGAATAGCACTTGATGAACCAGCAAAGCGGTCTCCCTCTATGCTCCAGCAGCCGGCCCTCCGAAGAGCCTTTCACGCCTCGGCTCCCCGACGGAGAGACCACCACTTCGACACCCTGAAGTTTGTGCAGCGACTCCAGAGTGAAGGCTTCACGGAGGAGCAGTCGGTGGCCATGATGAAGGTTCTCAACGATGTCATCCAGGAAAGGTGAGCATCGCCGAGTCTTTACACACGCCCCTTTACAAAAGCCCCGAGCTGACACTCTCGCGCCCTTCAAACAGCATCCAGAACCTGACCCGCACGATGGTCCTCCGCGAAGACGCCGCCCGCGCCACCTACACGCAAAAGGTCGACTTCGCCAAGCTCCGCTCCGAGCTGCTGTCCGCCGACAGCACCGAGTCGAACGCGACGCGCGCCGCCCACGAGCGTCTGACCAACGACATCGCCAAGATGACCAACCGGCTCAAGGACGAGATCGGCCGGACCCAGGCCAGCGTGCGGCTCGATCTCAACCTGGAGAAGGGCCGCATCCGGGAGGAAGCCGTGTCGCAGGAGCTGCGGATCAAGGAGACCGAGACCAAGATCGAGCAGGAGGCCGGCGCCCTGCGGCAGCAGCTGGAGCAGGTCAAGTTCCAGACGTTGCAGTGGCTGATCGGTGTCTGCACGGGTTTCGCTGCACTGATGCTTGGTGCTTGGCGTTTATTGATGTGAGGGATGCATCCGGTCTGGACGATGCAGGTCTCGTGATATGGAGATAAGAATATCCAAGAGTATATCCACGTCAGCCAGCTACGGTGGGACTGCTGACGATGCAATAGGCCTGGAGTCGTAGCAACAAGTGTGTGGCACAACATTTAAGCAAGCGTTCGGATAGAGCAAGGGCTTAGATACTATGGATAATATACCCAGAAGCAGTCTCACAACTTCATGTGCTCCAGGGCATTCTACGCACTGTGTGCGTCAGTTGTGCACCGAAATTACACTACCTATATGGTGACCGGATACCATGCCGAATAAAAAGTGTACTCATGCTATAACTACTTGGACATCACCGCAAGTCAGTCATGAAGGGCAGAGCGCGCGTGCGCAAGAGAGAGTCAGATCACAGCGAATAAGAGGTGCCATTTATTGCTGCAGCTTTTTTGAGTCATCAGGCTAATAAATTAGAACGGAGTGGGCCTTTTTTGAACACCTGCCAGCGGCTCCGTCCGTGTAATATATGTGGTAAGTTTAGCGACATGCCAGCCATCCCCCGTCATCTAATATGTCCACTTTAACTGATATGGTTGCAACAAGGAGCTCATGAGCGCCCTCATGCAGGTGATCCCCCCTACAATCGTCCTTATTCTTGATTGGCCGCCCTTTTCCTGAGAAACGCCAGGCCGGTGGTGGTCGCGGTGTTGCGTGCGCTCGATGAGGACGAAAAGAAGATTTTTATGTGAGTTGGACGAGGCGATGGCGTTTGCGTAGGTCATGTCGTTGAAGAAGAAAAGTTGTTGCTGCTTTCCGCCGAGGAGGAGTGGAGCCGAAAGGGGGTCGCACTTAGTCCTCCCTCAGGTAGTCGAGCAGGTTGCGGGCCGCGGTGTGGACGGCACCGAGGTCGCGGCGGGCCTGGGAGCAGGCACCGTCCTCAGCGTTGCAGCGAGCGACGACCTCGTCCATACCGTCGCGCTTCCAGCAGCCCTCGCCGTGGAACAGGCACCAGCGGGCCTCGACGTCGTCGGAGCGCTGGACGGGCTGGAAGCTCTCGATCTCGCCGACGAGCGCCTCAGCGGCGCGGCGCGCAACGTCGCAGGCCCCGCCGGGCTGGTTGCAGGTGCGCTTGTCGGCGGCGACGAAGTCGCGCTTGGAGGCGTAGCAGGTGCTGGAGCCCTCGAAGGGGCAGAAGGCGGGCTTGGCCTCGCGGCGCGAGAGCGCGGTCGAGTCCTCGGAGCGCTTCCAGCAGCCCTCGCCGTGGAACAGGCACCACGGGTCGGCCTCGGCGTCGCGCTTGGCCATGGGCTCGGCGTCGCGCTTCCAGCAGCCCTCGCCGTGGAACAGACACCAGGGGGCGGCGTCACGCTTCCAGCAGCCCTCTCCGTGGAAGAGGCACCACCTGCGGGTGGCGTCGGCGGTGTCGTCGCGGGCCTCGAGGGCGTCCTCGGAGCGCTTCCAGCAGCCCTCGCCGTGGAACAGGCACCATGGCTCGGCCTCGGCGTCGCGCTTGGTGGTGGTGATGTTGGAGTCGGCGCCGAACTTGGACAGGATGGCGAGCTTCTTCAGGAACTCTGGGGGCTCGGCAGTGCGGCCGGCGAGCATGGTGGCGATGTCCTGTACGGCGCGCTTGGCGTTGTAGGCGGCACCTCCGCGCATGTTGGAGATCTCGGCGGAGCGGGACTCCTTGACGCCGCCGACGGAGCGGATGGCGTTGGCGAAAGCGTAGACCGCGCGCTTGACCTTCCAGCAGCCCTCGCCGTGGAACAGACACCACGCTTCGGGGTCAGCCTCGGGGGCGGGGGCGGCCTCGCGCTTCTCCTTCCAGCAACCCTCTCCGTGGAAGAGGCACCATGGATCGGCCTCGGGATCGGCAGCAGGAGCGGGAAGAGCAGCAGGCTCACGCTTGTCCTTCCAGCAGCCCTCGCCGTGGAAGAGACACCAAGCCTCGGGGTCGGCGATCGCCTCTGGCTCGGCATCGCGCTTCCAGCAGCCTTCGCCGTGGAAGAGACACCACGGGTCGGCTTCAGGAGCGGGAGCCGCCTCGCGGACGGCGACGGTAGCCGGGGCAACGACGTCACGCTTCCAGCACCCCTCACCGTGGAAGAGGCACCATGGATCGGCCTCACGTTTGTCGGCTTGCTCAGCGACGACGGCGGCCTGGGCGGCGGCAGCGGACAGCGCCGCAATGAAAAAAGTGGCAAATCTCATACTGAGATGAATTTGGGGGAGGTTCTTCTGATAAAGGAATGAAGAAGAGTTAGAGGTCTTGTGTGTGGTTTGTGTCAAAGGAGTGACGATGACCGTCGTGTTACGTACAACACTTGGTGATCTTGACTTGAAGGTAATTGGATCGAATTGAAGATGGACCCTCTGGTGAGGAGGAGGAGAGGAAAGATCGAATGAAGAGGTCGCGTCATCGCGAAGATCTTATACCTATGAGTTGACCTCTATTGAGGGTGGTGTTATTGATAGAGCCTCTATTCAGGACAATAAACTCAGTACCTAGGTAGCGCGTGAATAGAGCCATCTGCTGCCATCGCCACCAAATCGACCGGGCACGTGCCACTTCTCAGCGCACTTCCGTTCTATTCAGAAAGCTCTATTGAATCAGGTTTGAATAAGCGAGAAAGAGCTTTTGTCGTGGACGATGCATTTCCATTGAGTCGCTGCCGTCACGCCGGCTGTTGAATCGCTGGGCGCTCTCTATTGAGTCCTCGAATAGGAACATCCCACAGCAAAGGGCCTGCAATCATGAGGGGACGATTCACAAAGACCGTAGCCAAAGACTCAACGAACGCTCGGTAGGGACATATTTCACGACCCCGGTATGTGTGCCTTGAGCGGCTCAACGTGGACTTGTGACCATGTCTCAAAACGGGCAAATGTGCTGCTGGAGAGGCGAACTTCGCCGCCGGCGAAGTCAAAGAGATAAGGCCAATCTCGACTTTTTCTGGGGTCCAGATATAAAGACGTGGCTCGGAGTCCTTTGTCCATGACCATGAAAGTTGCCTTATTTCTTGAGGGAGGCCAGCGGGCATCACGGCTCTTGAGGTCCTATTCAGAGCCGAATTAGGCAAGTCTTCAATGGGGGTCAATGGAAAAGCCAAGTCTTTGAGTCGTAATGGTCAAACTCATCGGGGACGGCTGAAGTCCTGACATTCCGGAGTACCTAGGTAATGTTATGAGGGACCTATTGCTGTCTTGACCAACTCACACTTCTTGTTTGAAACCCCGCTTTGAGCCAGCAGGAAATCTTTATGTTACCTACCTGCCCTGATTACTACGAGTCTTCCAGGCTTCGTGATGCAAAACACTGCCATGCTTCAATGATGTACTTAAGGCGCGGGGACCTGGAGGACCTATCGTATAATTCCACCAGCTCGTTATGCTTGGGTCCAGAGCAAGAGCTGCACATCTCTCTCCACTCCTGGCAACTCAGTTTTCCACGTAAAATGCCCTCAGCAGCCGCTCTGCGAATAATGAAATCGCCAACTTCCCACAGTCAAGCACTCCATCCATGGCGATGAAAGGATGAGGCTGACCCTTCATCGTGGTCACCCTCGTGTCCGTCCTCCCCGCCTTGACCAGCCTCTCAGCAAATTGCTCGCCCTCCGTCCGCAACACATCCAGCTCACCAAGAACGACCTCCGCCGCTGGCAGCTTCGTCCAGTCCCCCTTCCAGAACATGGGGCTGGCCTCGGGATGAGCCCAGTCCTTCTCGTTCGGGAGGTAGTGGCGGCGATACCACATCATCTTCGGCGGCGGCAGAGCAGGGACGAAGTCGTTCTCCTTCCACGAGGCTCTGGTCTCGGGCGACGCGGTGTTGTCGGCCACGGGTACGGAAAGCAGCTGTGCGAGGAACGATATCCCGAGGTCAGGTCGGTCGGCAGCCCGCTGGCACACGACCGCGGCGAGGTTAGCGCCGGCTGACGAGCCACCCGTGGCGAGTTTGGCCGTATCGATGCTGAACAGGTCTTTCCCTGGCCCTTTGACGGCCCACAGCACAGCTTCCCATGAATCCTCCACCGCGGCGGGGAAAGGGTCCTCAGGGGCGAGTCTGTCACTAGTCAGCAATTATCTCTCATGAAGGCATAGACAAGGTGGCTCATCACCTGTAAGCCACATTGACCACCACACAATTCGCCCGCCCACACAAGTTTGTGGCTATGACATTTTCCGTGTTGATGTCGCCCAAAACCCAACCACCGCCGTGGTAGTACAGCAGACACGGCCAGCCGTTCTGGGGCCTTCTGCCTTCAGGCGTAAATATCCGAAGCTTGACATCAGGGCCGGTGCTTTGCGTCCGTGGGATGGAGACATCCTCCGTCTTAGCAACCGGATACAAGGGGCCAGCCCCGGGAATGAGGATGCCGCTGCTCCGGGATGCCGCAACTGGCTGGAGATGCACTTGCTGCTTGTCTATGATGTGCTCATTGTAGAACTTGGCATAGTCTAGAGCTAGGCGGGGTACCACAGATGGGTGAAGAGGGTATGGAGGCTGAGGTCCGGGTTCGTTGCTCATGGTCGATGGGTCCTATTCGCATCAACGGTGAAGATAGAGGGAAATGTATAGCAAAAAGATCATGAATGATGAATGGTGCTGGACGCAAATGTGCTAGTGTTGTTCAGAAGAAGTACCTAGGGAGTGCTATATTGCTTCACCGGAACGTATTGGGAGAGGTCTAAATGAGCTCCGGTGCCGGGGATCTGCCGGTCGTCGCCGGAGCCGAGCCGGTGCCTGATTCCACAATATCTCGTGGCCACTTATCTGTCTCTAAAGGTACTTAGGTACTTTTACTGTCACCAATGCATGCCACAGGTCAGCTGAGAAACGCTGTATTTCCGATCACAAAGGCCTTGAGTGGCAATTCATGGGGGGCTTTGCTACATAAAAACTATCGTAGCATCATTCTCGGGCTTGGGCTCTTTGGTACCCTTTTTTGGAAATCACAGTTCGAAATGATTCGGTTTATTCAAGCGCTCTCGGGACGCTATAAGAGAAAGTCAACCCCGTCCTCTTTTATGGTACATAACGCACAGGGTCCGGGTAATGAGGTAAAGCTCACAGCACAGTGTGCCCAGTGTCCTGCATTGACGCCTCGTCATGGCAGCCAAGGGGCCTCTCATCATAGGGACTTTTCCAGCTCCATCAGCTCCCGAAAGTTCTCAACGATATGTTGTCTCCTGTTACCATCCGGCCGGGGCAGCGGCTTACGCGCCCATCCACCATAGCCTTCATACTCTTGCAAACAAGCCTTTACACCGAGAACTCCTGACTGTATTGCGGTCCAGTCTCCACGCCCGAGAATTTCTTGTATCCTTTGTGCTTCGTCTACATTCCCGTCTCGATAGGCCTTGTACAATTTAACAACCGCCTTGGGAGCCACGTTAGCGACCCCACCAATCACCCCAGCTGCACCGACCGTCAAGGCTGGGAGGAGAAAGTCTCCCGAGCCGGCGAAGCACAGAAATTTGTTTGATGGAGCTGGGATCGAGCCGTTTCCGATGCCGTTACCACCAGTCCTCTTCCCAGGTTTGAGAGCAGACGCGACCCGTCCTAGCTTGCCCGTGTTTCCGCATGTGAACTTCGCGCCCACGATGTTTGGATGCTCCCGGCCCAGCCTGGTCAAAACGTCACTCGACAGGTCCAGACCCGCCACAGCACCAGGATAGTTGTATATGACCACGGGAATAGGGCTCGCGTCCGCCACGTCCTTGAAGAACTGCACGATCGTCTCGCTGTCGAACAAACCCTGGTAGTAACCGGGGGGGAGCACCAAGGCGGCGTCGCCGCCGGACTTGGCGGCCGTCCGGCAGAGCTCGATGGTCTGCACCGTCGACTGCGCGCCGGCGCCGACGATCAAGGGCATAGACATGAAGCCTGCCTCGTCGAGCGCGTCGCGGGTGACCTGGACCAAGGCGGCCCTCTCGCCGTCGGTGAGATGGACGGCCTCGCCGTTGGAGCCTTGTACGGCCAGGCCGGTCACGCCGGCCTTGGCCAAGCGGACAGCATGCCGTGCAGTGGTGAGCAGGTCCAGAGATTCAACGTCGTCGTCTTTGAAGAACGCCGGCGTGGGAACATAGACGCCTGGAGCAAGAGGCTTGGGGTGAGATAGGGCGCCGTTCGCGATGTGAGGGTACGGCTCTATGCTAGAGCCTTCGGGGGAGTTCGTGACGGCCATTGTCTAGAAGTAAAAAAGACGGGGAAGTTCACAGTGAGGTTACTAGGCGTGGTTGCAGTTGTCGAGGAGGGACGGAGATTGTATTCCAAAACTGGAGCGAGGACGCGTGACAGAAAGGGCAGTAGGATGGATCAAGACGACTGTGAGGACATACAGAGAGAAGTGCGTCGCATAGCAGAGCGACCTTGCACGGATATAAACACTCGGGACCATACCGCCACGACAAGTCTCCCAGGAGAGGAAATAACCTACCTAAGTAAGTAGGTGCCTGGGTAGTGACGCTCCGTTGAAACACAGATCCAAGGACTTCCACGCCACGGCTCTTAGACGACGCCCATGGTCACGACTCAGGGGTGATGCTACTGCCATGGTCGCATTGGTAACCTGCAAGTGGCGCCTTGCCTGTCATTGATCAACCGTCTGCTCGGACAGCGAGGGGAAGGCACCCGACTGGTGGTCATGTAGAGCCTCGAGTAGCGGACAGGGAAATCTGCACTGTCAGTTCGACGTTCCCCTGACGTAAAATAAAAACGATAGGACAGGATGGGTTTGGACGAATTCTACTGCGCTAGCATGGATCAGTCGAGCCCCTAGGATTCTCCAGATGAGCTAAAGCGCGGAGAATAGAGAACCATGGTCCAGGTGACGCTGGGCGTTTTGGTCCGGTTCCGGTCTTTTTGCTCAGTTGTCTCCCCCACATAGGTACAGTACAGTGGCAGGCCGCTCGGCCGGACGACTCGTACGAGAGGTCCCTTCCCTTTCGGAAGAGCCGCCGAGGGAAGGAACGCTGGCGCGGTCCTTCAAGGGCACCTGCAGGAGAAACAGTTCACAATGGGTCGAGAGCGCGGCTCAGGTGCTGTCGAGGCTGCATTAGGCCTGTTACTACGGCAATTCCGACGACATGGGTGGCACGCGAGAATGGTTCCTGTCTGCTGCAAAGTTGCTTTCCCCAAATGTTTCTCGGGACAGATGTGACATCTGTTCCTGCATGCTATCCGAGTAAATCGGACAACTGGCTGATGGGCAAGAGCCGTGAGTGGACGTGGCGATAGGATTGCCACCCCCACGCCAGTCCGGGGGGTGTCAATGCGGGCGATATTTGGGGCCCCGTTCATCGTGACGGCGTGATTCTTGGCGCTCTCCGCATCCTCATGTCCCAATGCCGGATCAATGTGGACGCCGCCTTGTTTGGGCCTTCCCGGGGAGTACAAGGCATACCCGGTCTTCGCAGTGAGACCGGCAGTGGGGGACTTTCACACAAAGACCTCGGGGCCTCCCTTTGCGAGATATTGTGAGAAGGGCTGCATATGCTAGACGCCGTTGTGCCCGGTGAGCAACTACCGTCCAGGGCCTAGGTGGGTACGTATCTCGACGTCTGACAGTCTGACTAGGGCTTTGGGAAATATAATTCAAAATCAGGCGTCTCAAATCTGCCCTTCCACCTCTCAGTGACCTCTGCGAGGGGTCGGATCGACTGACTATGGGTGGTTGCCCAGTCAGAACGACGGCTATCTCCTTTATCTCCTGGACGCAAATCACTACCCAGGAATGTCCTGAAGTCCAGATCTTGAACTACCTAGGTACCTAGGTATACAATTTCACCCGATTGTCTTCCGCATTTTTGTCGAAGCCTCACCTTCTAGGAGCAATACGGTAAAAGGAATCGTCCATTTTGATGAACCCGCTGAGCAGTGAATCAATACTTCCCACTTATGACATGCACCTGTCCCTCACAGCTGTCAGCATCAGGCAGACCAGTACCAGTACTGCTCCTGGCTTGGACAGTGTTCTAGCCTGTGGAAAGCAAGATGGATGTGACCCGCACCACTGACCCCGAATCGCAACAGCATCTCTAGTCATTTCGACCCAGAGGCTTGTGTTCCCAAGGGTTGCTACCTAGGTACCTGCTGACCGTGCATCGACATGTAGACGTTCACATGAATAGCCAAAGAGAAGATTCTTGCCTTTTCGCAATCAGGAACAGTATGTCACTTTCACTCACATTCGTCTGTTGTGTCTGGACGCGACTCGAGGCTGCTTCGCCATCATATCCTCCAGTCACGCATTTGAGGTTTTTCTCGGGGCCAGTGGAGATATGGGAGAATAGCAGTAGTGAAAGTTGCAACCCGCAAAAGGTCACACGGGTTTTCTGTGTTTGCGACTGGGCCGGTACTGTGACTCAGTGTCAGCCAACAAGTATATGTATGTCCTCTCCAGCCCTGTGTGCAAGCCGACACACCGTCTCCTCCTGTCAACTTGTTGTCAAACACTGCATCGGACTCGATTCTACACATCATCACAAACCCAGCACTGCCAGCCTTGCGAAACAGCTGGTCTATCCGTAAAACAAGGTCAACAGGACAACTCGAAGGGATTGCCTTCTCAGGCTCGATTTTCGATATGAGCCACCTGACACAACAAAGATTCAATCGGCCCTGTCCTCCGCCTCCATTAGAAGACCATCCCAGGCATCCCGGGCAACCTGAAGAGGGCGCGCCCCGCGGCCCGCCAGCTCCCAAAAAGTTCAAGGCCATTAGATTTAAAACAACTCTGGCCATTCGAGTCGTCCATGTCAGTCTCCACGTTACTTCAACGCCAAATCAAGGCAGTAGCTAATAGGTCAATACAGTTGTTGCTAGCGGCTGCAGTCCTTGCTCTCACAGGCTATATGTTTCACTATGGTCTGTACAGCGGATCGCCTGCCGGGCATGTGCAGACCTCCAATGGAACTGATTTGACCGCCGAAGGAGGCCTGCTTCTGGGCGTAGGCGTGTTC
Organism: Dendrostoma leiphaemia; assembly: GCA_026120015.1. Lineage (NCBI taxonomy): Eukaryota > Fungi > Ascomycota > Sordariomycetes > Diaporthales > Erythrogloeaceae > Dendrostoma > Dendrostoma leiphaemia. The sequence continues at coordinate 51,493 of JALRMF010000194.1, forward strand.
TCTGGCCTACTCGGACTCTTTCCGTTCTGTAATGCGATCTTTGGCCAAGGCACTTGTGGATTCGACGACTGGCTACACATGGATTACGCCAAGGAGACCAAGAGAAAGCTGTGGCGTGATGAGCTGATGTCCATGAGCTGCGAACTGTTCCTCGTGTTGTTGCAAATAGCGCTACTATATGTGAGTTTCACTCTTTCCGCACCCAAACTTTGACGTTCTGATCTTCGTCTGGCATCTGGCTTACGAATACCACACCTGAGCAGTTTGCAATGGACGGGCTGAAGCAAGAACGGTGCTTCCCCGTGCCGGACTTCCGGTACAAAGGCAAGAAGACTTGCTCAATTTTGGTGGGCGCTTGGTTCATGGCAGTCTTCGCTCAATGCGTATCTCTAGCGGCTTTGTGCTTGGAGTTGCACCGTGCGATACATTGGTCCCGGGAGATGAACGAGTCGGTCGTTGTTATGACGAACAATGATACTCTTGTACAAGAACGTTTTGACCGTCGGGATGGGCAATGGAAACATCCGAATGACCCATGTTTTCACGAGGAGAAGCGCCGCCCGGAGGCTAGGTGAAGTGTGTATTTGTTGTAGTCATAGGCCTGGAGGACTATGATGATGTGCTTGGGGGGCCGGGGAGGGGGGGGGGGTTTCTTGCCACGAGGGCGCACTAGAGGAGTCCGTAGACATGGAACGAGCTGTAGGACCAGGAGAGATGGTCAACCAGCCTGTCGAGATGGTCGGAGGCCGCCCAGTGGCTAGATACTCAAGTATCGCGATCATGATCAACAATCTCATCTGGGCTGGGCCCGTTACCCATCAACATCTGTCGTCATCCACAGTATACCTACTTACGTACGTAGGTATGTATCGATTACACCAAGGGGACAAGTTCTGCTGAATTATGAGGTCTCCACACAAGGCTTCTTGTCCAATGCTCGCAAAATTGGCAGATTAATAGCCGCCAGAGGGCAAAAAGAAAGAGGGGGGGGGCGCATATTCGCAGCACGTGTTAAGACTGCACAGGGGGCCGGGCGGCTGGAGGTCCACGATTGTATGTATTTAGGACTATCTAACCTTTTCGCCCTGGCACAACAATATCAGCTTGGTCCGCATTTTTGTAACATTGTGTGCTGCCTACACGACGGGTGTATCATCTCGTGCTCTGCCGCAAATTGAGAGGACTCAAGAAAGCATTGAGATCAAGCTAGTAAGTAGCGATCGTCATGGCAGTTGAAGGTTGCATGTCACAATCAGTTGAGGGCTTCGTTTAGGAGTGCCGCAGGCCGTGTATGCGTGCCCCAGGCGGCCTCCGTCTCCAGCGCTGCCAAGCCGTCCTGCACACTGGGAACAACCTGAAATTAGCGCCGCGTCTTTGCACCACAGAGAAAGGGTAGCGTCAGGTACATACAAGGCAGGAGCCGCCTCTGGGACGAAGTCAATGTGCGCCTGATGGCGGCACAATATAAACTTGACCAAGACCATCCTCAAACACCTCGCCCTTGGGAACCAGGTTGGCGTTACCACCGTTGCACCAAAAGGTGAGTCTGTTGCGCAGGATGTTGCAGTGCACCTGCGTTTATCGTTCTCCCTCAGGCTCCCTCAGCACGGTTATCATCAACTCAGTCGCTCGTTCCAGCGCCTTGTACACCTTCTCCACATACGCTGGCCGCCCCGAAATCGCAAAGCGTGCATATTCCTCCTGCACGTTGCAGTGGACATAGACCCCTCGCTCGCCACCAACAAGGAAACCTGCTTCATCCCAGCTGCCGTTGTCGTCGCCATCCTCCTCCTCGTCGGGCATAAAGCGCATGAATCCCAGCTTGACTTCTTGCCCCGGCCCACCGCGGCGCGTCGCGTCCCAGGCGCGCGTCTGGAACAGCTGCGGCAGCTCCTCGTCGTGTGCTCGCCGTTGCGCTGCGGCCCGGAGTGCGTACAGCGGGCCCACCGCGCCACGGCCTCGACTTGCGTTCGCCAGCGTGCGCGAGTGCTGCGCTGCAGCGTCGTTCAGCGCCGCGCGGACTCGCCTCCTGCTGTCCACGTCTCCCGCCGCCGCCGCCGCGGCTCCTACGATGAACGCTCGCGCGGCCGTCGAGACCGTCTGTACCCATTCCACGCGGCCGCGCGCAAAGGCTCCGAGCGAGACCTTCTCCCACGCCGCGCGGATCTCCCCGTCTATGAGGTACAGCGCCAAGAGGACGGCGAGATGCGCTGTGGCATTCGGCGGGGAGCGGGTACCCCTCAGCGAGTCGAGGCCGAGAGGTGCAGCTCTGAGCAGTCGGTGGTCCAGGGGCCCCCAGGAGCGGCAATTTGCATGCACGTCTTCGATTCGTTGGAGAACAGACCGAGTAAGCTTCCAGGTGTGCTGTTTGATGGGGCACGGTGGCGACGCGGCATCCTGCTCGCTGTTCGATGGGTGAGTCCGCAGAGCGTGAACGACATGAGTGTGCAACGCGCGTGCGTCGAGACCATCCAGCTTGGTGTGCTCGTATGTCTCCGCCGAGAACCCGTTAGCGGTCACCGCAAACTGGAGCGTCTTGTCCAGCCACCTGTTCGCAAAGGGATGCTCCTCGCCATTGAGGAGGAACTGCGTGTACCGTTCCCCAGGGCTTGCCGGGGACTCGTCGTCGAGACACATCACAAAGGCGGCTTTGCCAATGCAGGCTAGAGCCGCGGCATTTTCAGGCTCGCGTTCAAGGTCTTGGCGAATCTATTGCAGTCAGTACCATTGGACTCAACGTGAAGGATTCAGAACTCATACCTTGGCCCACGAGTCACGGTCGTCAGCAGTGAGGGTGCATAGGTTGGGTTGCGTATTGTGCGATGACTCGAGAATTTCCTCGTACGCAGCGTGAACCGCTGTGACGCTCAAGGGTAGGTCGTCATGCGGGAGATCCAACTGGAAGACGTGGCCGCGTCGGAGAATCGCAACGCTGTTAATGGGGCCATGCCGCTCCATACGATCCACACCGACGCCAGGGTGGCGGTTGGCATAGAATAGCCAGCCACGCCCCTCGTCGGTCAGCACCTGGCCATGCAGCGTATCAGGAGCCACCGCACCTTTCGCCAAGCGTCGAGCAAAGTCGATGGCCGCCACGGTCAGAATGGCTGCGCGCCCTGCCTGCGTATGCGTGGGGGCATCCACCGGGTGGATAAAAGTGAATTGGCCCTGTTGAGGAAGTGGTTCACGATGCTCGAGATATACTTGCCGTTCATAATCATCAGCAATGATGTTGGGGTCGGCCTCTTGGACTTGTTGGTACATGGCAGCACCGGATCCCTCGAGCAAGGCGTGCACAGCTCGGGTAGTTGCGATTTGGTCCTCTGTGTTATCGACCCCGCGACGAGACTCCTCGAACAACTGAAGAGTATCCTCGAGGCGTGGCTGCGGAACTCGAGGCAGCTGAACGTTGATCCCGTCGACGCTCGACAAAGGCGACTTCAGCGACGTACCACCAGCCGACGACTGTATGGTCGCACTGTCGGAGCTTATAGATAGCTCGCTTTCATTACTACTGTCTGCACTCAAGTGAGACAAGACGACCGCCGAACGTGAGACGACCTTTTGTGCCAGATCGCGAATAGGCTGGTCCGTCATGATTTCAGAGGATTGCAGCGGTGCGTTGAACTCTCTGGTAATCCAATTCCGCAGCTCGATGGCGACGAGCGAGTCCAGGCCGAGATCGAGGATTGAGCCATCGCGTTCGTTGACCTGGGCCGCGTCCACGGATATGAGTGTCGTCAGTTGACCGACAATGGCGGTGGTGGTGAAGTCGACGATAGTCTCGTGATCGCCGCTTTCCACGATTTTTTGAAAGGACTGAACATCGTCCGTCGCTGTCGTTCTCCCGCCGGAGGCGTCGGGGGCAGCTCTCACGTGACAGAAGAGGGCTGACTGGACGTTGCTGTTCCCAGCAGACGTGTGCGAGAGAGACTCTGCATCGAAACCGATAATTGCCTGTCGCAGACGTGTGCGGGCCGACGCGGCACCCAGGAGGTAGTCGAAGTACCGCGATAACTCATTGGGGAGAATAGGCCTTAAACCAGTGCGCCACAGGCCTTGCAGCCGGGTCTTGTCATTGGACGTGTGAATGGCGTCCTCGATCCACCCAATGTTGAGAGACATGAAACCAGGCCGCCGATCGTGGGCGAGCGCGTCCTGAACGGCGTTGCCAGCGTTGTAGTTGGCCTGCCCGCTTGCGCCGGTCACGACGACGGTAGAGGAGAGCATAAGAAAGAAGTCCAGATGAGGCGAATCGAAGAATTGCTCGAGGTTCAGCGTCCCTTCGATTTTGGCGAGGGTTACCTGCCGAAAGTCTTTGAACCTCATTCTCTCCAGGGTCCGGTCCTGTGGGCGGATGTTAGCCTTTTTCTGTGCTACAGAGTCTCCGGTGGGAAATGCTTACCTGTAGGAAGACGGCAGACTGGATGACTCCTCGCACAGGAGGCAACTGCAACGCCGAAATCTGAGAAACAGCATCGGCTACACTGTTCTCATCAGTCACGTCGCCCACCAAGCAATAGAGCTGACACCCGGGCCTGACACTTTCAAGACCCGCCTTGAACGCCCGATAGTCCTCTGGGTCGACTGTTCGTCGCGAAAGTGTGACCAGATGCTTTGCGCCACGGCTAGCCATAAGCATCAAAAGACGTCGACCAAGATCACCCATACCACCGGCAACAACGTACGTAGCGTCCACAAAGGCCCATCTGTCGTCAACTTCCAGCTTCGTGGCAGCGCGTACAAGGGAACCTTGTCCCGCCTGGAGAATCACTCTATTGCTGATTCCAAGCTTGATCAGACGGAGGGCATCAGTGATCTGAGCAACATCGAGAATCTGAAGGTCAAGCCCGCGGATGGGAAAGTGACCCAAAGCTATGGAGCCCTCCTTCACCAGTCTCGCAGCATGCTCGGGGTCATTGCGCAGGATGTCTGCGATATGGCAGAAGTGGATGGCTGTGTTCCGTGGGAGCTTTGCCTTGGACAAGTCCAAGGCTGATGACGCGCCGGAGATCACAACAACGTGCCTGGAGGGCTTCAGGCCGGCCCATGCACTTCTAGGGACAGGCGTCTCGCTGTCGCCCGCGTGAACAATGACGTCGAGCTTCAATGTGCTGTTGCGGCGCGGATGTACCAACGATGGGCGACTGATTATGATGGCTTCTGTTGCGATCCCGAGCTGCTGCGCCATCACAAGGGCCTCTTCGGCACTGGCAGCCGTGGCGATGATGCTCACTCCGCTTGATCGCGCAACGGCCACCGTCGCGCGTCCGACATCAGTCAGGGCGCCATGAACCAGCACGGAGTCTCCAGCTTGCACATGTGCAAGGTAGTGGAGAGCATGGGCGGCAGCCAGTGTAGGCAGGAATATGGCAGCAGCAACACCAGGACTTATCCCCTCCCCTTGCCGGGCTGCGTGCGAATAGGGCAGGCGAAGACGATTTGTTCCGACGATTCCACTCAGCGACAGTGCTACGACAACGTCGCCGGTAACGAAACCCTGAACAGCTTTGCCGACATGCTTGATGACTCCAGCGTATTCACCAAGCGCAGATTCCGAATTGTCACCTGCCTCCGGTCTCGACAGCACGAATGCCTGCGTTTCGATTTCGATGGCGTCGTCCTCTAGGGGCGTCAGACAGTCTCTGACGAAAGCAACATCGTTGCTACTCGAGTCTTCGAGCATACCGGGTGCCAGTATAAGACGTTGTTCAGCTTCTAAGAACCGGCATGTCTCAACCTCCATGCAATCAACATGCTCATTGTTTGGTATGCCGATGGCACGGTTGAGTGGGCTGCTGCGGTGGAGGCGCGGAACAAGGACTGCCAAATCGTCGCGGATGCGGTACTCACGTTCGTCATGCAACGTGTGATGCCGATCGGAGACGTGCCTCATACACTGCGCAAGTATCTCGATGAGCCTACTAGTTGGTCTTTCCAGTGCAGCGCCAGCGACATGGAATGTAGTGAGGCGAAGGTCGTTGTTCTCCGCGTGTGCAGTCCGGGACACACCCGCAATTTGGTGCATCGACATTGGGCTGGCTGGACTCAACCATAGAATCTGGGCTTTCTGCTGGAGCAGCTTGTTGGCAACGTCGAAACAGTGTGGATCGGAGAGGATAGGCTGTGCCAGGTCGTCGATAACCAATGTGCAGGCGAAGGGGTCTGCACTTGTTTGCATCGAGCCTTGACTTATTGGCTCGCTGGCAACTATTCCTCCCTTGGCACGCAGGGCAATCTCAATTGCCATGACCCAAGGCGGAGTCTCGTCATAGGCTGAGTGTGTGAGGATTCGCACATGCGATGGCAGAGTTGACGCCTGAAGGTCAGTTTTCCTCGCTACAAGAATTAGACTACCGGTGACAACATCCACAAAGGTCAGCTGTACCTCAAGTCCGGTGCTAATCTCTTGCAATGCGTCATGCCGGTTCTCATCGCTAGGCTCTAGCACCAAGATTATCAGGCCCTTTGTTTGGACAAGAGCTGATGCATGCCCGAGAGACCTGATGTTGGAGATCAGAACGACGTCGTACGCGTCTGTTGCAAACGCCTGTGCCTCGAGAGAGCTTGCAGGGTCCAACACGCGGAAATTGACGGGATGTCTGACAAGGCGCTTGCGAGCGTCCTCGAAGCGGTCGGATGTGGTGTCGACAAAGTCATACGTGCTCAGCGTGCCACCGTAGGCACTGGCGGCCGTCAAAAACGAGAGGGCCAGATCCCCACGACCCGCACCGAGGTCAAGTACGGACAGCTCCGCTTTCTTGAAGCAGACGTATCCGACCAAGTCACCCAGGCTTGCATTCTCCGGGAGATCATCGGCACGGAGAAAGGCCAGATCGGGCTTCCATTGAAGCTCGTAACATATCCCTTTGTGGTCGATCATGCCATCACCTGTGCGGGTGTGCGCCGCCAAACTGCGGGACTCGATTGTTGATGCTGATAAAACAGTGTGGCCTTCAGCTGTGACGGTCATGTCTATTTCGGTGGCCCGGAATCGACTTGACGTCAAGTGAGCCTGTACCTCAAGTTTTGACCCAGGCCTGCTCAACGCATCTGCTGTGGTCGACACGAGTAGCTCCCCGATGTGGACAGGCATAACTGAGCCAGGACCGTGCTTCTGTCGAATCATGGGAATACCCACGTGGAACATGCTGTCGAAAGTTGCGGGGTGCAGGATATGACTCGCTTGATGCTGAGATGGCATGACATTTGCGATGTCAGGCACTTCCACGACCGCCATTGTCCTGGACCCATCTGAGTCCATTGCTAAGGAGCGGAGGCCTGTGAATGCTGGCCCATATGTGTTGCCGTCTGCAGCCATCTCGGTGTACAGTCCTTCAGGGCTCACATGCTGACCGTTGGTCAAGGGCTGTTGTTCGATGGGAACGAGCACCTTGGCTTGCGGCTCTGTCCTGCTGGACATGATGCCTTGAACGAGGCCCGTGCTGTGCTCATGCCATTTGCCGTCCCAATACGCGGTCACCGAGTAGGCAAAGCTGAGGGCCGACGCATCTGGCTGGTCTTTGAAACTCAGCTGCAACTCCACACGCTGCGGTGCATCTGGGACCACCAGACCTCGGAGGAATGCGATGTCGCGGAAGGCTATAGTTTCAAGAACCTGCCCCGGGAACTGTTCGCGAGCAAGTTGGGAGACCGCCTCAGAAGCCATGCAGACGTACCCGGCACCCGGGAAGATCATCAGACCGTCGATAACATGATCCGCTAGCCATGGCAACGTTCCCAAGCCCACCATGTGCCGCCACCGCGGTTCAATTGATGTAGACTCAGTCATGCGCACGCCGAGAAGGTGGTGATACGGCTCGCGGCGCATACGGTACTCGCGATTTAGCCGGGACTCGTGCCAGTGCTTTACAGAGTGGTCCCATTTATAAGATGGCAGGTCTGGAATCACAACGGCGGTATCGAGCCCGGGGGACAGGGCCGAGATAGCATCGAACTCGAGCTTCACACCGCGTTCGAACAGACGGCCCATGAGCTCCAAGACGCTCGTGACAGCATCAGTCCCGCGTTTCAATGCTGAAAGGTAGTCGAACTCAAGTTTGGGAACGTCCTCTGCCAATAGGCACTGCCGCGTGGGACCAGCCAAAGCGGAATGCGGACCGATCTCCAGAAAAACGGCGTGACCACCATTGCGCTGGTGGTGGTTGCGTGCTATCGTCTGAATGGCGTCTGAGAATCGTACGGGTGATATGAGGTTCCTCGCCCAGTACGAAGCGTCTAAATCAGAACACAGCTGGCTCGTGACGGACGAAATCATCGTCACTTCCTCGTCGTCTTTCGTCTCCCATCTACTCTCGATGGCTAGATCCAGCGTGCCGAGACGCTGTTGATAGTCATCTGCTACAGCCCGCATATGGTGGCTGTGGTAGGCGGTATCAACCAGTAGTTTCCTGTGAAAAATACCGTCCCCATGATGTATGATGCGTTGAATCACCTCATCAATAGCATCTGCGTCTCCAGAGACAGTGACGCTGCTGGGGCTGTTGACGCAAGCAATAACTGCCCTGCCTTTCTCCAAGCCTTCGAGCAGCGGAGCGGTGGCAACTTCACCTAATCCGACAGACAACATTGCTCCACGAGGTAGATCTTTTTCCTTCGAGGCATCCGCCATGAAGCCCCGGTGGAATGCAACGCGCAGTGCTGTGGCCTGCGAGAGGCGGCCCGCTGCGAAAGCCGCCGCGATCTCCCCGCTCGAGTGGCCGACCACGACGGCCGGCCTCACACCCTGGGTACGAAGCAGCTCGACGAGCGCGATCTGCACGGCCGTAGTAATGGGCTGCGCGAGTGCGGCCTTGTTGATTTCTTGGAAGTCGTCCTGGCGGAGGAGCTCGGTCTCGAGGTCCCACGTGGCGCCTAGCTCGTGAAGAGCATCGCGCGAGACGCGGATTGAGTTGCGGAAGACGGGTGAAGAAGTCGAAAGGAGTAGCTCGCGGCCCATGCCAAGCCATTGGGCCCCTTGACCGGTGAAAACGAAAATGACCTCTTTCTTGGTGGGTACTGCTCTGCTGGGTATTGTACGCATGCCTTGTCGAAGGCTGTCGATCAGCGATGTCGAGTTATCTGCGACACAGCTGAAGCGCCAGGCTAGGGGCGAGCGGCGATGACAGAGAGTAAAAGAGAGATTGTCTAGTGAGACGTGAGGACGCTTTGTGACCCAGCCGGCGAGGGATTTCACCATGGCCTTGATCGAAGCCTGGCTGTTTGCTGAGAGGACGAAGAGACGTTTTCCCTGCACGAGACCGCAATCGAGAGGCGCCTGGCAACTCCGAGGTCCTCTTTCAAGAATAGCGTGGGCGTTTGCTCCGCCATACCCAAAACTGTTGATAGAAATGCGCGGGATCACGCCCTCGACATCTGGCCAAAGCAATCGCCCTGTGGGAATCTTGATTCGTTCCAAAGCCAAGCCGGGCTTGGGACTCGCAAATCCTGCGACAGGTGGAATTACCTCGTGATCAAGCATCAAACATGCCTTGGCAAGGCTGGCAAGACCACTCGTGCTTTCGGTATGCCCTATGCTTCCCTTGTTGGAGCCCACATAAAGGGGCAAAGAACGGTCCGATCCTGCGAACACCTCATCGATTGCCTGGAGCTCCTCTTTGTCGCCAGCAACAGTCCCGGTCCCGTGGGCTTCAACATAGGCCACATCGTAAGGCCTGAGGTTGATGCGTGCATAGGTTTCGCGGATGAGATCGGCTTGCGCAGAGTGATTAGGATGTGTGATGCCTGACGCAGTGTAGCCGTCCTGGTTCGTGCCGGTGTTCAAGATGACCGACCGAATTGGATCGCGGTCGCGCAAAGCATCGCTTAACCGCTTCAACGCTACAACGACAAAACCCTCACCACGGCCATAACCTTCGCCTCGAACATCGAATGGATAACATCGTCCGGTGCTGCCGACCATGTGCTGGTTTGCCATGCCAATGTAGTGGTCTGGCATCAGCTGCAGGTTCGCGGCAGCAACCAGAGCCGCGTTCGACTCTCTGCTCCGCAGACTTTGAACTGCATGGTGCAGTGAGACAAGGCCACCCGAGCAGCCGGTGTCGATGGTCACAGATGGTCCCCGAAGGTCAAAAACGTAGGAGATCCGGTTCGCTAGAATCGCGGCGCCGGTGCCGACGCTCTGATAAACGGGCAGGTCGAGGACATCTTTGCAGAGGTTCCTCTCGTAATCCGTCCCGAATATAGCTGCGTAAACAGCCGTGCGTGAGCCCACACACGCCTCGCGCGTCCAGCCGGCGCTCTCGAGCGCCTCGTACGCTAGTTCGAGAAGGATTCGTTGTTGCGGGTCCCTGATAGCTGTCAGCATGGCACTTGAGGTCTTGGGGCCCCTGGAACAGGACGGAATCAATCAAGTGCTGACTCGTGAAAGCCAGACTGAGAGGCCTAGTTTGAACACTCTATCTACTGTGCTATCGTCCTTCAACCATGACGGTTTTCCGCAGTGTACTTACATGGCTGCCGCTTGCTGTGGTGATAAGTGGAAGAAGGCATGGTCGAAGTCACGAACATCACCATCAATAAAGTGGCCGCCTCGATGATTGTTCGTACCGTTGGGATCGTTGGCATTTGGATGGTGGAAGGCCGCCTCATTAAAGCGGTCTGCTGGTACTGTGGACCACGCCTCACCTCCGTCGGCGAGCAAGTTCCAGAAGGAGTCGAGGTCGTTGGCACTCCCTGGCAGCCGACATGAGATGCCTATGACAGCGATCGGCTCAGTCGACATTTTCACTAGAAGTTTGACAAAAGCTGGTATCGAAGAGATATTGCAGTTGGTCCCAAAATCAGAATGGCACACGACCCCACAAGCATGTTTATGGCCAGCTCACACAACGAAGTATTCGGAGATGATATGTTGCACAGAAACGCAATTACTTTCTGCCAAAGTTCCCACCGCTGAGGACCAGTCCTTTCCCACGCGGCGGGCGCAGCTTTCCTCTATCATTGCCCAGGTGCCGGATGTCTGACTAGCCGTTGGGGTCGTTCAGATCTCACTGTGTGATCACACATTATTACTTACCTGGTTGTTGCTCATCGACATCCCGACTACTCCGTTCACTACGCCTTGTGCCGATGTACCGTACGTCCATAGCTCGGCCCCCACACTCACGCGCCGTAAGCACAGCACGAACCCCCAGGGTTTCAGTCGTATCGTAAGTATGTGTTACTCTTGTATTGGCATGCATCAATCGACTAGATATCCCCTGAATCTGCGCTTGCGGAGTATTGTCGGACCTGATCCAACGTCGTGATCGTGGAACGAGGGCCACCTGGGGTTGTATCGCGTCTGCTGTGGAGTTCATTGCACTCGACAGGATCAGACGGACTTCCGGAACTTTCACCCCCTCCCCCGGGTGCCATTAGGCAGCCAGGAAAAGAAAGAAGGAAAAAAAACATCAACGCGGCCTTTACCGCCCATCCAGTAGACCTGCATGACACGCTGTGAGTCTCGATGCAATGTGTTGCAGGTGGCCTCCCATAGTACCCATGTTGAACCAAGAGATAACAGCCCTTAAAAGGTCGATCGTCCTACAGTCTACAACAGTGACGCAATGCGGAACAGGAGCAGATATCCCATGGGTCGTTCGTCATCGGATCCTCCTTTCCTAGGCAGCCTAGGAAGGTGTCAATGAAGCCTGAAGGATCGAGGCTGTCACGCTCTGGCCATCATATTCGGGTAAGGCGTATTTAAACTGCCGATCCCCAACCACATCCAGCCAAGTGTAAGTAAGTATTTTGCAATTCCAAGCCCAATATAAGATGGGACTTCAAATCAGATGGGTTTGCGCATTGCATGAGCATCAAATAAAGTTGTAGATCTTCTTGCTAAAAATATAACTTTGCGTTGTCGAAAAAGCCTGGCCGTGGTCTTTTGTAACATCGCTGTCTTGGTACAGCCGGGGTCCACGGGTGTGGCTGTTGTTAGGCTGTCATTCCATTCGCCTACCCTAGGGTAGCCTTGATGAAGTCGACGTCTGAAATGTCTCGCCTGCACAGACAGGGGGCTGAGATGCAGCCAGGCAGCTAGCAAAGATTGCCGGCGCCCGCCGCCCCAGTCGCCAACGGTCGGTGCCGCTTGCAAGGTTGCTGAGCCAGCCGTGCCTACATAATAAGTATATTGCTTTGCCCGCAGCCCTGGGGTGCAACACTGTTGCGTAGTCCGGATCCTTCGCCAGGCTACTGCCGTGTACCTCGCGGCACAGCACAGGGGGGGCCCAACGACCTTTTCGCCCCGGAACCGCCCCCAAAAAAACGCTGCAATGCAGCTCGCGGCCCACTGTGTGGAGTGGTACAGAGCCGAGGCGCCTCGGGCCGACCTCCCAACCCACTGGCCCCCTTGGCCGCCCCGCGGCAAGATGTCCTTGTACAGTACAAAGAACATACTGTGTAGTCACAAAGTATCAAGTAGTTCGGTACGGATGGTGTGGCTCTATCTGAGGAGGCCGCTCCGCTCACCTCCATCTGCTCGTCAGCCTTTGTGCGTCACCGTTGCTGACACGTCGGAGCTCCGGAGGGTTTCTTCAACAGGCTAGAGCTGAATCCCAAGAGTGGTGGCACGACGGTGGTGGCACGACAGTGTCCACGACAGTGTCCACGACAGTGGTGGCAAAAGGCCAACGGTCGTGTTCCGAGGCGAGATTAGCGAGGCTGTCAGAATGCCATCTGTATTTCTGACTGGTGTCTTAAACGATTGGTATGGTGAGCAGTCATCGAAGATCGTTCAGGGATTATACGGCACCCAGAACATCTCCGCAGGAGGTTGTCAAGCACACCGACATGCATCCTGCATACGGGCGCTCCACTACTTGATACAGTGCTCTACAACCGGAGCGGTACCGATATGTATCAGGAGACTGAGGTCTTCAAACCAGGATCTGCCAACAAGGCACGAGACGGTCTTCTCACTTTACCTCCCATTCGCTCATCTGCCGAGCGCGCCCACCTGGGGGCACCAGTAAGGTCGAGAAGCGAGCCGTGCCGCTGACCAGGTGAGTCTTGACAGGCACGTACTGTACAGTACACGTTACACAGCAAGGCTGCGTCCTTGTCGTTGGCCACAACATCTGAACGTGCCGGACTTTTAGGACCGGATCTCGGAAATCTTGATTGGTTCTTCCATCCCCGCTTCCGCTCAGCGCCTGGCTTAGATGCTGTACTATACTACCCGCGGCACACTCACGCCCAGGTACCCATAACACAGCCAGGTAGAGTAACAACTACATAAATTGTTCATACAACCACACATGTATTTATAGGAATGAGAAAAGTTCAAACTATCAGTTTCCTTTACCACCAAACCTTTCTATGCGGGGTAAATCCTGTAGTTGGAGTGGAGGCATATAACCTACTTAAGTATGTGACCGTTGATCAATTTGGCCGGCCCCAAGTGTGGGTAGCCCAGTATGGCTTGGTCATTCCTTCGTGATGTGCAGTGAAAATGCCTGTGTACCTAGGTAGCACAGTCGGTTTCGTGTCTCCGTCTACTGTAAAGGCCATGAGCAAGACCATGAGCATGAGAAGGCAGTAGCGCTCGTGCCACTGTATCATTAGCACTGTGACCTCCCCAAGGGAACTCAGGAACTGAGTACACGTGTACGTTAACCCAGTGAGATTTGACTAGCAGAGGGTGCTGGCTTGGAGTGGGCTTAGAGACAAATCACCTGCTGGAAAAGGAAAAATGCGCCAAATCTTTCTGACATGCATTAGTGCCCCAATGTACCAACCCGCAGAGCCTGTCTTACTTGTCCTTTGAGCGCAACATGCTCAAGGTGCTGTTGCATCGGCAGGCTTCCAACCCGGGGCTACCACACAGTGACAATGTCTGATGACTGCATCAGCTCGGGCAAGCTGCCTTCCAGCCGCAGGGACTCTGAGAGGGATGTCAGATTTGATTTATGTTTCTCGCCCAGCTTTGCTGAGCCTCGATCTGTCTCCGGATGGTCTCGTCTCACAACCACAACTTATCGGATCCATATTTCCTCGCGCCACTCCAAACTGCCCCGTCAGAAAAGCTGTCAGCAAATATGTCCGGTGCCTCCGCCGAGTACATAGGCTACCGGCTTGAGGCCTTCATCGGGGTGTTCACCCCGATAGAAATTATCGCCGTTGCCTTGAGGTTTTATGCCCGCAGTCTGACTGTCAAGAATTATGATGCGGGGGACTGGCTCATGGGCGCAGCCTTGATCGGACAGATTGTCGCTGGAGGCATCGCTGTCGGTGAGTTGTGATACGGCATTACCGCAGCAGCGGGCGCACGTTCTTCAGTAACTGAAAATATGGGCTAGGTAGTGTGAGGAATGGAGGCGTTGGTCATCATGCTGCCTATCTCGCCGAAAAGGACCCAGAGGCCATCCCGACTTTCTTCAAGTATTTGGTGGCCATCTCCACCTGGTATGCCACCACCGAAGGCCTCGCGAAGCTTTCCATCTGTCTCTTGTACAAACGAATCTTTGTGAAGAGATACATGCACACCATCATCCATATCACCATGGTCGTGCTCGTTTGTGCGTCTATTGCCGGCGGTCTGGCAGACTTGTTCGGCTGCACGCCCTTTTCTGCACACTGGGGGACGGCAGAAGAGCAAGCAGAGCATTGCATCAATACAGAAGCTCTGTTTGTCTGGGGCAGCTTCCCCAACATCGTCACGGACGTCGTGCTCATGATTCTGCCGATCCCGACGGTCTGGACTTTGCAGGCGTCCACGGGGATGAGGGTTGGCCTGATAATTTCTTTTCTATTCGGCAGCATGTAAGCGGCGGGACCTTGCTACACCTTTCCCGGGTGGTGAATCATGACTGACCACCAGACATGACCAGCGGCACCATCACATCAGTCATGCGCTTCATAGCGTTCTACAACAAGAGCTCATTCATCGACCCCACCTACAGTGCTGTCGAGCTCATCATTTGGACCGTGTGCGAGCCTGGCGTCTACTTGATCGCAGCTTGCCTGCTCGTCTACCGTCCGCTGCTGGACAAACTCGGGATCCGGATGCTGACTGGTATCGGATCGCGGGGCAAGAGCAGCGGCGTGTCAGGAGATCGTCGGAAGACCTCAGTCGCTGGTGAACACGCGCCCAAGGGGCACATGGGCCTCAGGACGATCGGTGGCAGCGAGTTCACGCAGATTGACGACAACGATGAGAGACCACTTAGGAAGAATGCTGGGATTACGGCAACGACTGATATCGAGATGGCATGGGAGCCCAGGCCAGCGGGAGGGCGTTAGTACAATAGGAGCAGCGAAATATCCAAGCAGGTCGACTTCTTTGTAAGATACAGTACACGTAGTGAGCCGTGGAATTTGTGCAATTCACAACACAAGCGATCTGACGAAAGTCTGCAAGTCTGAAAAGTCTCTTCCTCGGGACAGTTCCCGCTCATGTACTTCTTGATATCTGTACTTGAATTTCCCATGTCAGACAAGCCGAACGAAGCCCGCAGGTGGGAAAACCGGCGGGATAAGTCGTGGGAGCTGTAATGCGGCGGACCACTGGCACGGATGAATAAGATGCCCGAGTTTCCTGCGCTGGTGAGGCGTGGCCCGGGGGCAAAGGCTTCCTTTCCCAATGGATTTTGGATCGAAGAGAGGAGCCTGTGAGGCAGCAAGGACATGGATCTCTCCGGAGGTGCCAGACAGTGAGACCCTTCGTTGCAGTGCCGGTCACGCAAATCAATAATATGACTGTTGTCCTGCGGCGCAGGAGCTGTAGTTGTAATGACAGTGTAATCAGTGCATTCGTACTGTACATCCATGTACCGTACACGTCGTGTGCATGTACTGGGTTTGTACATGTTGTCTTAAAAAATATACTATGTGCTCCCTAGCGCGACACGAGCTGCACAGGGCGGCCCCCAACGCCACTAGCAACCACATCCAATCAACCAAAGAGGTATATGCTTAAGTAGTCATCGAAAGTACTCAGCACCTCAGTACCGCAGTAGATGCAGGGGCCCTCGTCCGATACGATCCCAACGGCCGGATGGAAATCGAACGTCCTGCCCTCGATAGACGCGATTCTCATCTCTCGGCACACCTCCAAAGTCGAAAGTCCAGTTTGACCCGGAAATCACAATTCACAATGTCGACTGAGCACGAACGCATTGCTGGGTGGCAAGATGAGCTGCTGTCTCAAGTCGTCGACAGACTGGGCCACGCCAGGCCGGATGCCGTGTACGGCGAGTGGGTGACTGGCTCCAGCGTTGTGGCCATCAGCTACGCACAGCTGGCCAACATTGTCAACGGCCTGGCCTGGTGGCTCGTCAGAGAGCTTGGCTCTGGCCAACACGGGCCCGAGCCGGACGTCCTGACATACGTGGGCCCGAACGATGTGCGATACTCAGCGCTGGTTTTTGCTGCCATCAAGGCTGGCTACGTGGTTCGTGCGCTTTCTTGGTAGTTCCGTCCGTCCGTCCGTCCTGGAAGCGTTCTCACTCGTTGACCTCGCCGTCTCCGATAGCTCTTTGTGACCTCGCCAAGGAACAGTCCGGCCGCGCATCGCGCCCTGTTTGACCACCTCAAGTGCCGGACCTTCATCACAACGGATCCGGTCCCGCCGGCCGCTCATGCGGTCCTCGATGCCGTACAGCCACCGGTTCATCTATCCGTGCCTTCTGTTGCAGACCTTCTTTCCAAAACTTTCCCACCTTATGTCCTCAACAAGACCTTCCAAGACATACGAAATGACCCATTCGTGGTGATGTGAGCCTCGACACGTATCCCACCCGCTTTTCGCGGCTGTACTGACCCTCACAAGGCATACGTCTGGGACCACAGGGATACCTAAGCCCATCATCTGGACACATGAAACCTGCAATCAGGTCCTCAATGCCAAGACAAGCAAGGCACCAAGTGGCACTTCCTCTGTTGAGGGTGGCTTGGTCAATGGCAAGCGGGTGATAGTAACTCTGCCGCCCTTTCATGTACGTCGCCTCGACCTCCCCGCAGGATTTGCTCTGATCCTTCCCGTCTTAGGGCGCACTTCTTGCCCAACTGGTTGTTGGTGCTATTCCGTTCGGGAATGTTGTGATTGCCCCGGTGGCTGCGGCGTTCCCGACAGCACAGGGAGTCGTGGATGCATTGAAGCAGTCGGAAGCCGATGTGGCCATACTGATACCCTCAGTAGTGGCAGAGTTGGCGCAGGTATGTTCGCTGTGCATCACTGCTGTCTTCTTCGACTGGCTAAAAGTGTTATAGAACCCCGAACTACTTGACTATTGCGCTGCTCATCTGGAGTCGATTCTATATATCGGCGGCGATTTACCTCAAGACATCGGAGACCGTGTCGCCGCGAAGGTGTACTTACGCTGCCTCTGGGGAGCAACTGAAACCGGTATCGTCCCTCAACTACTCCCGCCTGAGACGCACCCATCGCAACCCTCAGGTCGCAATCTATGGCGCTACGTCAGGTTTCATCCTTGTGTCGGCGCTGTCTTCGACGAAGTGACTGACGGTGTGTATGAGCTGGTCATTCGCCGTGATCAAGCCCTGCTCGGTATGCAGCCATGCTTTACCGTTCCTGGCATCAAGCAGCTCGACGAGTACCGGACCAAAGACCTCTTTGAGCCCCATCCCACCATCCCAGACTTGTGGTGTTGGCGTGCTCGGAGCGATGACATTATCGTCTTCCTGGTAAAGGTCCCCTTGCTCTTCTCTCAAGGCCAAGATAACTAACATCAAACACTGAAGAATGGCGAAAAGACGAACCCCGTTTCCATGGAGCAGCATATCATGGCCAGTAACCCTGAAGTGAGCGGTGCCCTGGTCATTGGTGCCCAGCGATTCCAAGCTGCGCTCCTGATTGAGCCGGCATCAGAAAGCACTCTCACAACAGCTGAACAAGCGGCCTTGATCGAACGTATCTGGCCGAGCGTCGAAGAAGCCAATCGAAGTGCACCTGCTCATGCCCGTGTGGAGAAAGCCTTTATTCTCATCGTGCCTTCAGATCGAAGACTTATCCGTGCCGGCAAAGGAACCTTCATGCGAGGCCCATCGATCAGTCAGTACAAGACCGAAATTGAGAAGATGTATGCAAACGCAGACGCAGTCAACGAGGAAGACGATGACCAAGCCGTGCTTCAGAGCATGAGTCTTGATGCAGTCACTCAGGTAGTCCGGAAGACCGTACTCACTGTAACAAAGTGGTCCATCCTCGGTGGTACTGGCAGCTTCTTCGACAATGGCATGGACTCGTTGCAAGGCCTGCAGCTCACCCGTGCTTTGAGAAGAAGCCTGCATCGCTCCGACCTTGCGCTATCTACCATTTACCAGAATCCCACTGTTCCCCAGTTAGCAGCCGTTATCTACAAGGGGCAAGATGACGGGCAAGATGAGCACAACGTGATGGAGAACTTTCTCAGTACCTACGGAAAACTCATCCGAGATATTCCAGTATCCAACACTTCTGGTGCAGGCAGTAGTGCGGAGTCGAGGCCAGTCAACGTCCTTCTTAGCGGATCAACTGGCACAGTGGGCAGGTATCTACTACGTGCTCTACTCGACCGGCCCAACATTGGGCACATTTTCTGCCTGAACCGTGGCGAGGACGGCGGCAAGTCCGCTCAGTATAAAGGCTTCGCTGCTGCCAAACTCCCGACTCACGGACTCGACGATCGAGTGACCTTCGTCAAAGCTGATCTGCAGCAGCCATCCCTAGGCTTAGAAGAGACTACATACCACTCCCTCCGCACGCAGGTCAGCCTTGTTATTCATGCTGCCTGGCCGGTCAACTTCAACCTGGCACTTCCCTCTTTCCGTCCGCAACTTGCCGGTCTGGTCAATCTCTTGTCCCTGACCGCGTCTACCACAACTTCAAGAGCACGCTTCGTCTTCATCTCATCCGTCTCCGCGGTGGAGGGGCACAAGGAAGGTCCAGCGCCGGAGGCGGTGCTCGACAGCCTCCAAACGCCCGCCCCCCTTGGCTATGCCCGCTCCAAGTTCTTGGGCGAGCGGCTCGTCGATTCTGCCGCGCAGCATTTCAGAAATGTCATGTCCGCGACGGTCATCCGCGTCGGGCAGGTCGCCGGCCCCGTGCTGCGCCCTGGTCTGTGGAACCCCAATGAGTGGTTCCCCAGCATGATACTCAGCTCGCTGCACCTGGGGATAGTCCCTGAGAGTCTGGGGTCGCACTTTGAGAACATTGATTTCGTCCCTGTGGACCTGCTCGCCAGCGTCCTGGTAGACCTCGCAACGACGGCCTCTGCGGGAGAGGCTGGCAGCAGCGGCGCGACGGTCTTCAACGTACGGAACCCAAAGCTCACGCCCTGGGCTGCACTGCTGCCGGCTGTCACCGAAGCCGTGGAACCACACCTTCAGGCGGTGAAGCCCGAGACTTGGCTTGCCGGTCTGCGCAGCAGCAACGACGCGAGGGCCGAGGACGACGACGCCAGTGACAATCCTGCCGTCAAGCTGATTGACTTCTTCGCCGCCTTCTGGGCGTCCGGTACGGGCACAGCTGTCGGGCCCATGGTGGTGGACCATGCCGTGAGGGCGAGCCCGGCTCTCTCGCGAGACCTGGAGCCGGTCAAGACGGAGTGGCTTCGCAAGTGGGTAGGCGAGTGGACTGCTACACGAGCAAGTCGGGAGTCTGAGCCCTGAGTCGCCTGGAGAGAAGCCATTCGTGTACGAACGAGGCCCTGAAGCAGCCCCAGACTCCCAGCATGAGGTTCCACAGTGAACTACTGCGTCATTCTCGTCATCAGGTGATTGGATGGAAGGTTATGACTTGGCTCTACTGAGTGCCTGTGTAGTTTAACATAATTCAATATTCCTGTGGCCGCTGAAGTTCGCTGGCGCGTATCGAGAGAGCAAGGCACGACGATGGTACTAGCATCAACGTCAGCGTCAGCGCTCAACAGATCCCGCCCACTGTGCAGTCTGCCACACTTCACCGTGTGACCACTCTATACGGTCACATTCGGTGGCAAAGGAATTATCTGGAGCCGTTCAAGACTAGAAGGTTTTCAGGTGTCGGGCTGAAGTCAGGGAGCGGCTACAGCACCAGAGGGTCCGGGTAAGTTCACGTTGACCGGCCAGACTCGACGCCCTGTCTGGTAGGAGGTGGAAGCCCCAAAACTCGGAGGTAGAAAATTAGCCGCAGTTCTATTTCAGTATACTGAACCGACCCTGGGACCCTACAGCTGAAGGCTTATTAGGTCTCCCTTGGAAGGATTCCCGGGCCAGAGCCGTCGATGGCTCGGGGGGTGTGGTAATATCGACCGCCTCAACCTTGCATGGGTGTAACTGCGTCTAACACAGCGGCGCCTACGGAGGTACGCACTGTATACTCGGAGGACACACAATAGATTGGTACTAGCGATGTGGCCCAGCAGCCCCCACGAAACACCAATTTAGGGCCGCTTTTCTTACCCGGTAGCCAGGCACACTGTAATGTAGGGGCATTCCTCCCGATGCAATGGTGTGCATCAATACTCCGAATATCCGTGAACGAACAGAGCTGAGATTGTGCGGAAGCGAAATGTCGTGGAGATAGAACAGAGCCGAGCGGAAAGAAAGCCCGTAATGTCTAATGCTCATAGAAGGATTCATATCCTAGTGAGATGTAGGAGCCAATAGCAACTTCATTGCGCGAAAATGATGATGGGACAGACCTCTGGTTCGTAGAGTGTATAAAAGCAAAGCAGTTTTGGGTGTGCGCGTACTCACATAAACGAACTGATCAGATACATCTCCCTATCCGCCTCACCATCTCCATCCTTGATGACTGATAAGACGACGCGATGTTTCGACTGGTAGTCGCCTTTGCTTTTGTTACGGTGAGGTCTGTGTTGGGCATACCAGCGCCGGATTCATCCAGCAGTCCGCCATGTCGATATCTTCCGGGAGACGATGGGTGGCCCAATGCGACGACTTGGGACCGACTGAACCAGACCGTCTCAGCCAAGCTTATTCGAGGAATCCCCCTAGGCCAGCCGTGCCATTATCCTGACCTGGATACGAAAAGCTGCTCCAAGATTCAAGATGCATGGTTGGACATGACCCCGTAGTAAGTTGATGGCAGCCGCGAAGATGCAGTGTATCCGGGGATTGACTCCCTCCAGCCTAGCCGATCCGGTGAACGTTATGTCTCCCTATTGGATGAACAATTCTTGCAGCCCGTTTGGCAGCTCGAATGGCAGTTGCAGCCTTGGGAACATCGCAGTTTACGCCCTCAACGTCAGTGACGCCGAGGATGTCAAAGCCGGTATTCAGTTCACACAGGATAACAACATACGGCTCACAATCAAGAACACCGGTCACGACTTCTTGGGACGCTCGGCCGGCGCAGGCAGTCTGGAGCTCTGGATGCACAACCTCCAGGAGGTCACCTTCCTCAACTACAGCAGCCCGCTTTACAGTGGCCCGGCTGTACGAGTGGGCGCTGGGGTCGAGTATGCAACGGTCTTGTCGGCAGCCAGCGCTCAAGGTATGCGTGTCGTCGGCGGCTCCTGTTCAACTGTTGGTGTGGCGGGAGGCTTCACGCAGGGCGGCGGCCATGGCCCTTTGGGTGCTGCATACGGCCTAGGTTCCGACCAGGTGTTGGAGTGGGAGGTAGTCACGGCAGCCGGAGAACACATGACGGTCTCTCCGACGAGTGACTCTGACCTGTTCTGGGCGCTGAGTGGCGGAGGGGCCGGGAACTTTGCAGTGGTCCTCTCCACGACCGTCCGCGCTCACACAGACGGGCCTGTAGCCGGCGCGGGTTTTATATTTGTCAATACTGGCAACGACACAGCATTCTGGGCAGCAATAACTGCTTGGGTAGGCCAGGTCCTTGAATTCGATGCCATTGAGGGTCTTGTTACGGTGTGGGCCTTCACGTCCGCCGCATTTCAGCTCCAGTTCGCGACGTTGCCCGATGTTTCCACAACAGTCGAACTCGACAACGCAATGGCGCCATTCCTGAGTCAACTCGCCGAGCTGGACGTCTTGCTTGTCAGCAATTACACTTCTGATGTCCACGCCACGTTTGCCGGGCACTACGACAACTGGGCGACGCACGTATGGACCAGCAATATTTCCATTGGATCGCGGCTGATCCCACGATCTGCGGCAAACGACGAGACCGTCCTCGACGACATGATCGACACCTTTCGAAGCATCACCAATGACGGCGGTCAAGTCCTCGCAGTCTCGGCGAACGTTTCGAATGGCCAGTACACACCAAATGCCGTGCTGCCAGCCTGGCGTGACGCCCTTTTCACCGTGACCTTTGCAAAACTCTTGAGCGAGACCGCTGAATGGGAAGCAATACGTCAGACCCAGGCGCAGCTGAATGCATGGCAGGACCAAGCGCGCTCTGTCACACCTGGGGGAGGAACTTATATGAACGAGGGGACTTGGGACAACCAATATTGGAAAGAGGACTATTTTGGGTCAAACTATGAGGCTTTAGCAGATATAAAGTTGAAGTATGATCCAGATCATGTGTTTTGGGCCAACGCGGCGGCTGGCAGCGATCTCTATTGGGAGGCCGCACAGGACGGGAGACTATGTCGAAGGTAAATGGTGGAAGGTCGTTTACTAATTCTGTGCATTGGATGTTATTCCGCAAACTTTTGTATTAGATAATGTAAATTTGCCACAGAAGAACTCCCCGTGTCTCTCCCAGAACTCCAGTGTTTTGCATTATAGTCGTGGGAGCCTACTGGGGGATTAGACGTATTATGTGGTAGAGAGTGGTCTGGAAAAGTTTCCCAATCGTTAACTCCGCTAGTTCTACTCATGGCTAGCTTGCGCAAATGAGGGAATCAGTCAGTCAATGTCCCAAGGAGGGTCACGTCAGTGTTCCGAAGTTCAAACTACTTTGCCTCCCACAATAGTAGTTGCCGCCTTGGGCCTGAGAGAATGTCTTAGCGACCTCATATTGCCAAAGCTGTGACGGCACAGCTATACAATCACTAGGATAAACCACTATGGCAGTTGATTTATTCGGGGTCTTTTGGCCTGGGCGTATGCTTGGTTGTAGTGAACTAAGCCCTTTACAGTGCTCAGGTATGAGGTCCCCGTGAGTAGTGCGCTATTCAGTGTCATATGGTAAAACATCAAAGACCCCGATCGATAGTCTTCCAGTCTTCCATGTTCGACCGCTCTCAGTGGCAATTTCCTCGACATCGTTGATTCGAAGGTAAAAGCCATGCTCGACTATCTCGAATACCAACTCCATTCCGTCACAAGAATCACAATGCTTACCGCAGACGGTGGCGAGATTTGCGCTGCCGTGGAAGTAGTAGCGGGTTGCCGATTCTGCCAGGATTGCACGATGCTGTTGCTGAGCTCGGTGGGCAGCGCAGCGCCATGGCGATGGTGCTTTCACCCGGTCATGCTGATCCTGACCTGGCTCATCGAAGGTAGCGTCTTCCATCAGAGCGAAGCCCACGATGGCAGCATGGTGATGGGGTGTAAGTTTGCCCACGAGTATGTCGGCCGCCGGCGGGTGTATGAACTGGCGCAGGAACCCGAGGAGAATGGGCGAGGTTCCAAAATCGCTGTTCTTGTCACTTACACCAAGCCTCAGAGCAGGATCAAATTGTAGCACTTTTGCGGCTTTGCATACTCTGGAGGCTATTCTGGCCAGTATTTTGTGCCGACCAGAGGTCGTCTCTGCCTTCGCATAATTCTCAAGGCCAAAGGGCGTGAAAAGGGGTCCATTGTCGTAGTTGTTAAAGGTGTCGACGAGCGTCGTGTTCAGGTTATGCAGAATCCCTGGGTATACGTAGAAGGGAGCGCGCATCTCGAATATGGTATCGAAGAATGTATCGACCGTACTGTTGTCGTAGTTCACAATTATTTGCTCCTTTGGCGACGTTCCATCCGCGTGGTCCCCAACCAAACCAAGTAACCCATACACGCCGTCAGCGTTGTTGGACTTATTCCAAGACCAAAGGCCCTCAACAAGTCGCCACAACGGCCACCTCGCCCCATCTCTCTCTGCCTTTCTAAGATCGGTGATTTCACTTAGCCAGGTCGGCTCACTTCGGGCGTCGGACCGCGCGAGCTGTTGTTCTAGCCTGAAAAATTCCAAGCTAATGTCTCCGGCCATAACACGAGCCCGACGCGCGAGAACGATCTCCTGCACGATCCACATGCGCCTCCAGTATGGGTGGTCCCCCATGGGATCCTCGCCCAGTAACTCGGTGGCTTCGTAGAAGTCCACATCGTCGCCACAGTCGCGGAGGCACTCCAGTTCGATCTGGATGTTTCTATCCGTCCCTAGCCAAATCAGAACCTCCTTAGCTTGGGAGTAAATGGTCCCCATGCGCTGCACCTGCTGGCTTTTCTCCTGGTCATCTTTCTGGTTGAGGCACAGAGCGTCGGTCCAAATCAGGAGTGGATCTGGCTTTATCGGCTGCGTCTCGTGGTGGGCAGGGCTCTGTTTCCAAATCTGGTGGAGGAAGTCCCATAAGTTCTCGTGAAGCGGATGGAGATGCCTCTGGTCTGTGTCCATCTCCTGGAGGAATATTTCTCGCGTTGTTGCTGCGTCTCCCCAAACGTAGGAAAGGGCGTGATATTCCAGATCTGGTGACGATTCCATATTGACCGTGCGGATCTTGCATACTATCTTATCATCAACCAGGTCGGGCAAAACCTGGATCAGGCGTAAATCCGAAGGCGTATCGAGCTTTTGGTATGGAAACATTTCCAAGGTTGCCCGTGATTCGGTCTACTGTAGAAGGTGAGGATGGCCGATTCAGCCTTTGATTGAAGTAGCGTTGCCGAGAGAGGCTGAAAGGCCGAGGAGAAAGAACGATAAAGATAGGTATTACTCTTGTGCTTACCGGGTTGATTTACTGTGCCACGACGACACGGTCTCCAATGTGCTCCGTGCCCAGTGGGCCAACAGTATTATCTTCGGTCAAATCGGCACTATTGCTAGGTATGTATGTACAAAATGCCCAATGTAAGTCAGGTCTTACCTAAGTATCTAGAAGAAGCACGCGAGCAAGGCCTAGCCGCTGAGTCCACTTTTTTCATAGTTAGCTGACTCAGTGGTGGTCGTTCAGATTGTTATGCCGCTGAATGGCATGCGTGGGCCCGCATGGTTGGCAAGACGCTATTGGTAGAGGATGTACTGCTTGTGATTTCAGCTGTACCTACTTAGTGGGCTGAGCATTGCAATAACCTAGGCAACATCTGTCTTCCATCAAGGCCATGAAGATCGACTAAAGGAGAACATGAAGAAAACCGGTACCTGGCATGTTGTGTGAGGTTGATTCTCACTGCGGCACAGCTCGTGTCCCACACGTCTTGCTTTGGAGGTGCAGACAACGAATAAGCAGATGATCACATAGGTAGACAGAGCAGAATATCAGCCTGTCCAGTCTGTATGTGTAATTGGGCCGCGGTCGATAATCATTGATTATATCTTATACCGGTAGAGCTCAGCTTCCCATCTTCCTCACAAGATGTTCCCGTTTCCTTGCTTGCGGCTCTGGCGGCCATCGGGCTGTCTAGGCACCTACTTAGGTAGTAATGGCTACTGTAGGTTCATAGCTGGAAGGAAGGACCGGGCCTACGTTTGTCCGGCTAGAGGACCGGTCCGCCGCGGACCGGCGCTAGCCGGCTACGGCTAATGCGAAACAAAAGGGGACATAAGCCACCTTCTATGGCCTCGTCCCCTAACGTAAATAGCCTCCCTTTCTTCCAATAACCATAAACTACAAATCAACTATATAATCAATAAGTATATAATTCCACTAAGTAAAACCCTACTAACACTAATTAGTAATTAAATTAGTTAACTATAGATAGCAAGATAAAAGAGATAATTTACCTCCAAAGCAGTTTGCTAACAGCATGCACGTTAAGATCTTATAAAAAAAGGTACTATGCTAATCCTTATAACCAGCTTTCATTTATACGTTACGCTTGCTAAGTATCCTTAATATAAAACAACATTGCAAACAGCTTTACAACCCCTTTAACAACTATACCTAGCAATACATATATCACTATCTTCGTTACGCTTTGAGAACTAGTTCTTTCTATAATAACAATAACCCTCCCAAATCTCATAATCTTTCTCTATTGCATAGTTAAAATGCGTTCGCTAAAACTTAAAAAATTATACTTTATTACCCTAGCAACCACCCTGCTATTTACCCCGCCATTTACCTATTTATACAAAGAACTCTTCTAAAAGCAAACAGAATACGCAGGCTAAGTTTCCCTAGCGTTGCTCCCTTTTGCGTAGTTCTATTTTATACCCTTTAGCAATAATCTACTAACATACTAAACCCCTTTTTAACCAATTAATAACCTCTTTTACCTCTCTATATAGTTATTAATAATGGCAAACGACAAAGGGTTTACCCAAGGGTTGGCCTCTGCTCCTAGCGACTTTACATATAAGGACCTTATAAAAGGAAGCCAAGTTGATAAAACTAATTAGTTTATTGTCAACTTAACCCTTTAGTTTGCCTCCTTTATAGTAAACTTAACTAATGCATACTTAACAACTTTAGTTATAAAAGCAATATGCAACTATACTATTAAAAAGCTTTATAATAATAACCTTTTCTATGCCTTTTAAGAGAAATTTAATAGGTAGACTAAAGAAATATTTAACGTAGTTAACTAAAGTTTTCATCGCAAGTTAAAAAGACTTCTTTGCAAATGAAAAGTTTATATTAGAAAAAAGAAGGGTAAAATAAAACAATAATTTATAGCCTTCTTTGTAATAAAAAACCTACTTTTTTAAAATGAGAAGGAGCTTAAGGCAATTATCTTTAAGCCTAGCACCCACTTATTATTGCAACTATTTAAAGCGGCAAAAGCCCCTTTAATAAAGTTTATTAAAGAGACAATAAGATTACAACAACAACCTTTTCCCCTACTAGACCAACTTCCCCCTTCTCCCCCTCAATTAAATTAATCTACTCTTTAGACTTACAACCACCTCCCTTAACTATAATAGCCTCTCTATTCCAACTAAGCAACCACATTATTACCTATATAAAAGAGAGAGAACACTAAAAGATATAATAAACCAGCATATCAATGCAGATCTTTTAACCCGCTTAAAGAACCTATTTATATACGTATATAACAAGATTAATTATACCTAGCAACAAACACACCCCCACCCTAAACCCCTCCCTTAAAGTATAACTTATATAAAACTCTCCCCCCTTGTCCCACTAAAAATAACCCAATCAACTCTAACCTATCTTTTTTATTTATAAAGATATAAAATTGCAAAAAAGTATATATAAGTAAATTATATAATTTATTAAATAATAAAGTGCAGATCTTTTTTAGCATTTACTAATACGCAAACATTGCCGCTAAGCAATTTTATGCTATATTTCCTTATACCCTTATAGGTTAGGCTAAAACCTACTATATTTATTATATTAAGTAGTAAAATAGCTTTGCAATAGTATATCAAAAGATTAAAAAATACTTTAATATAAAGGTAAACTATTACTACTACTATATTAACTAAACCTTTATAACATTTACTAAAATAAGGCTACAGCTACCTAAAAAAAGCCTTTACAAAGTGCTCTAAGCTTTGCTTAACAAACTATAGCTATGCTAATGCGCCTTTAGCCCTAATTTTAAGGGTAAAAAAGCCCTAAAGACTATAGTAATCCAGGCATGCTGCAAGGTATATAAACTTAAGCATGCTCTTTTTAAGCCAGCAAAAAAGTATAAGAAATTGTTTTTAAACCTGCGTTTGTTGGTTAAAACCTACCTTAATTGTCTTTCTTCTTACTAAATAATTATTGATAAATTAGACGAAAAGCCTTACAATCAATATTATTTAAATTGCCGTTATAACAATAACCGCGGCCAAGGCTCCTTTTATAGTAAAAAAGGCTTTCGTTTGCATAGTGGCTATCGCAGCAGCAGCCGTGGCAATAGCTGTAACTTTAGCAACTGCGACTATAGCGACCGCAGTCAAGGTAACTATCGTAGCAACTAAAAAAAGAAGTATTACATTTGTGGCAAGGAAGGTTACTAGTCAATTAAATACTTAGACAATAAACGCCGCTAGGCAAGGGATTAGTATATTGCCTAATGTAAGTTTATAAATACATTAGCAAACAAATTTGCAGTTTTTCTAGCAGACTATAAAGAATATAACTTTAACCAGCAATGGCTATAAGATAACAACAATTATAAGGACTTTAGTAAAGATAACAAAGACAGCGCTGCTATTACCTAATACCTCACAAACCAAGCGTTCCTATACTATATAACAAATAACGATGCCTTTAGCCTTTTTAAAGCAAACACTTTAGCTATATAATTCCTTATTAAAAACCGCTATTCCAAACTTTGTTTTCAAAGCATTCTTCCTAATATAAATATTGTAAAAGTGTCAACTATTGGCAAAGAGCAGTATATAGCCTTCTAACGTAAAAACCTATTTCTTTAAATTAATAAGGCAGCTGCTAGCTAAGCCTTTATTAAATTTGGTAAGAAATCAACGATAACATTAATCAGCACCATCTCTCTCTATACACCTATTAGAAAAATTACTTTCTATATTCTTAAAACCCTTATACTTTTTCTTTTTTGCTTTGCTAATATAAACTGTTTAAAAGTATATTTTAATAATATTATAAATAAGTTAATTAAAAGCAATAAAGCTTTTTTAGTAATTTGCAAGTAAAGCTACTCATAGTTCTTTTTAAGCAAAATAAAATAGGCAGAAGCCTTCTTCTCAAAAGCTAAGTTACAATGGCTTTATTATCATTTTAGCCACCCAGCAACAAATTAGCTACATTAAATGCTAACAAAAGCGGGGCACAATAATGTTAATAAAAAGGCATTGCAATTAATTAAAAAGTTTTGCTACTACTGCCAAATAAACGGCTTAGCGCTACAATAATTTAAGTTTACATTATACAATAACTATAATTTTAATTATAAAATCTTAGTTAACGTAATATATCTAAACGGCCGTCCCGTTCTTTATATCGTTAATGCCTCTATAGCCTTCTAAAGCGCACGTTTCCTTCTATTTATATTAGCCAAAGTTACATAGAAAGCCCTATGCCAACTTTAAATTAACACTTACCAAAGCCTACCAAACATTATCACATACAACGCTAGCATAAACTTTGCCTTAACAAAATTTAAAAATGAGGCTAGGCTAATAGGGGTTATATGCAAACAAATGCTTATAAAGGCATATTAATCAATAGGTAAACTAAAGAAATATTATAGCCTCCTTTGCTAAGCATTTAAAATTCTATACACTAAACTAGCTAGCACTATATCTAACGATGCTATTTTGCAAATAGCTATTAAGGCTATTAATGATATAATAGAACTTAACGGCTTAATGCCTATACTTTTAATCTTTAGCGCCTACCTTTAAATCACAATAAACTCCCCTTTATCGCCTTTGATCCTTAAGCAGGCAAAGGCTATTTAAAAAGCTATAAAGGCTCTTTGCAAGGCATTAGCTAAGCGCTAAGTAAATAATGCCCTTAATACTAGAAATAATCCTATAATAAACACAATACTATCTTTTTCCTTAAGAAGCAAAGTATATATGTAGTGAGAGAAGGAAAAGTAGCAAGACCTTTATAAAATTGCGGCTATTAATGGTTATAATGTAACTTTAAACATAGTTAATAAACCTATTGTCTTTTAATCTACTCTTCTTCAATTATACTATTGAGACTATACAAACTTTAACTTTTCTTTCTCCCTTTAAAACGAGGATGACGAAGCCGTTGATAATAACGCTAAGGCTGCCGCTGACAAAAAGACGGCGCTTGTGCCGCCCTAGCCACGTAAGTAAAAATAGTTATTAGGCTTTAAAAACAAACTAAAAAAAAAGGTTGCCGCCTACGTTACTACTATTGCCTATATTATAAAGAAAAAGAAAGGTAATTATAAACTAGCTATTAAGCTATAGAATAATAGCGTTATCACAGCGCTAAAACCCTTATTTAAAGAGTTTAATATATATAAGATAAAAGACTTTATTAGCCGAGGCATTTTTAGCTTTAAGCAATATAACAAGGCTAAGTATAATAGCCACCGTATATTTAAATCTTATATTGTTTAAAAAGTTAAAGGCAAAACCTCTAAGCCCTATGAAAAGTCTTGCCTTATTATCCAAAGCTATAATAATATAGCTAAAAAAGCCATTCTTACGCAATTGCCCACAATTTAGCATATAAGCTAGCGTTTGCTTTTTACCCTAGCACCCTTATTTTTAAATTAAAAAATAACGCTTTTACTTTATAATATCACGCAAGCCTACCTATAGTTATAAACAAAACTATTTTATACTATTTTAGCTATTATTTTAATTAAACTAAAACACAAGTACTTTATTAAAATAATTATTTAAGTAATTAAACCGCTATATAGCATTGCTAAAGCAAAAGTATACTAGTTTGCAATATATCAAAGCTACTACTAAGAGAAGCTAGGCATAAAAACGTCAACTTACAACCCGTGTCTTTTAATTACAAAGGGGCCACTATCGTTGTTTAGTTTAATAGGCATGCAAATAAATAATACCTTAATCTTAGCAATAATTTCTTTTGCAGCTGCTAAAGATAAAAAGCTAAAAAAGGCCAAGTTCTAAGCAAAATCTAAGATACTACTAATAGCAGAGATACCCTTTAAGTTTAATGGCGTTAAATTATTACTTAACGGCAATAACCTTTTTTTATAATAAAAGGGTTAAAGCATAAAGATTATTATTATTAATGCTAAGTCTTTAAACTGCGCTTAATGCTACTTAAAATAAAAAGCCTAAGGTGCTTATATTGCCTTAATTTATTAGCCAAAGGCGGCATTTAACTTTTCTATTGCCGCCTAAACTTTAAACTCTAGCAAAGCTAAGTATGCTACGCTAAATAAACGCTTTGCCTAGTAAATAAGCAATCTTTAATAAGGCCTATAATATATGCTCCTTAACTTTTTAACCGCTAAATTCTTTATATTTATAAATAGCTTGTTTATAAATAATAAAGATTTAAGCTCTTAGATTAGATTTGTATTCATTTTTGCAAACAAGGTTGTCTATATAAACAACTAATTTACAATTTAAGGCAACCTTATCCACTAAAGCTTTACTAAGTGCAAGAGAGTCACTTGGAGCATTCTAGCGTTAAAAATCTATAGCATAATTAACAATTTTAACGTTGGACTAGCAATTGCAACAATAGTCCAATTAATCATAGACCAACTTAGTTTTCCACCTATTTCCCTTATTATATATATAAATTTATACTTATTGTATAAATGCCTTATTAAGCTTAGTATAATAAAGGAAAAGTGTTTAATAATTAATATAATAGTATTTTATTAATTATATAAATAGCGAGAGATTTTAGAAATTAAATAGATTAATGAAGATAATAACCCAGCTAACACTATAACCAAAGCATTGTTTAATTAAGCTTTAGAACAGTTTATTAACAATAACTAATTAACTATACAAATAGAAGGATTTGTAGAAAGAGCTATAGATTAAAGTAATAAAAGGAGGAAAGAGAGGGAAGATAAAAAGGAAAAGTGTATATGTATATAGCTAACCTTATTAAGCAAGCAATTGCCTCTTTAGACGTTTTTATACAATGGTAAAAGAAAGTATATAATTATATAGCTAGCGAAAGAGAAAAACTGCTAGTATAAGTTTATAGCTGAAAGAAAGGACTAGGCCTACGTTTGTTTAGCTAGAGGACCGGTTTGCCATAGATCGGCGCTAGCTGGCTACGGCTAGTGTGGAACGAAGGGGGACATAAGCTACCTTCCATAGCCTTGTCCCCTAACGTAAATAGCCTCCCTTTCTTCCAACAACCACAAACTACGAATCAACTGCATAACCAACAAGTGCACGATTCCACCAAGTGAGACCCTACCAACAGCTACAAAGTGCTCAAGGTCCGACGGTACCGTGACAGCGCAGGGGTTTGCTGCAGCAAACTGCATATATTGTGGCAATACGCTGCAGCGTGGTGGAATTGGAATGTCGGCCCCCAGGCACTTGATTCCGTCGTCATCTTGTCTGCGCAGCATAACTCGGTCTTTGCCGCACCGCCTGCGACTACGGCTGGAGGCGACCCCGCGACGCGTACGCAAGGAGTCGTTGGGAAGTCGGATGTCGAGCCAGTAGGCAGGATGCAGGATCACGATCTTGGGTGAAGGGTCGTGGTGTGGGTGGAAACCCCTACTCCGTACTTCGTATTTGGGCGGATTCCTTCCTGATATCTCCCGAAATGGGGAACAGGGTGACATGTCCGCCCTCGCACGCCGCAGCCCGGCAGGATAGGGCCCGGAAGTGCACACTAATTAATTCATAGCCGCCGAACACGTTCTTACCGAGATCGATCACTGTCGCATCCAGACTGTCGGGTTGATCCTCCAAAGAAGTTCAACATGATTGGACGTTGAAGACCGTCTAGTTATGCCAGCCTTGTCGTCGCAGGAATGTGACAGCTCTCTGAGGCTCTTACCCGCTATCAAGCGAAGGTCCTCAGCCACAGCACCGGACATAAAGTAGCATGTCATTACCCTCTCCATTACTGTGATGAGTCTTGTAGCAAATCTGAAAGTTAGACATGTTGCCATATCTGATTTCTGAGCACATCTTCGCCCTCACTGCTTGCAAATCACCTTCTGGCCACCCTTCAGACTCACCAGCTCTTCATTTCGATTACCTCGTCTGCCCGTGATTTTCGAACAACGAGATTGCGCTCTCGAGTACAGAATGACCGTCCCCAACAGTCGCAATAGTGCGAAGGAGCTTGTGCAAAAGATCGCCAAAGACCATGGCTATCTCGGTGAAGAGACTTTGAGTAAGATCGAGCCGGATATTCGTCGCAGGGTCGAAGAAGCCTTCTTGCAGAAGGACCTGTTGATCGGTTCTAGTGTCATCACGTAAGCAAGCCATTCTGCAGATTGACTGCGCCTTGCTGCTCAAATATCTGACATCTTTACCCAGGCTGGCCAAGAATGTGTATTCCAGCAAAGCTCGGTTCGTTTTCGAGTTGCTCCAGAATGCCGACGACAACAGCTATACCAGAGCCACGGCATCGGGCGAACTGCCTTACGTCTCTTTCCGAATATATCCTCATCGGATTGTGATCGAATGCAACGAGGACGGCTTCACAAGCGAGAACCTCACGGCTATATGCTCTGTCGGAAAGAGCTCCAAGAAGGGAGCCCAGGGATACATCGGGGAAAAGGGCATCGGCTTCAAGTCGGTTTTCATCGTAGCCTGGAAAGCCCACATCCAGTCGGGTGCTTTCTCCTTTTCTTTCCGACACAAGGCCGGAGAGTCGGGAATGGGCATGATATCACCAGTCTGGGAGGACAGTGACGAGGAAATTCCAGGGCCAGCGACGAGGATCACACTCCACCTTCATGAGACCGGGGACACAACCATGCTTGCAACCCAACGCCAAGCCATTCAGCAACAATTTGAAGAGCTCCAAGAGACAATGCTGTTGTTCATGAAGAATCTGAAGAAGTTGTACGTTAGCTTCTACGACGAGAATGGGAACCAGACGTCTTCGAACGCGTTCTCAATCGACTTGCCCCAAGCCAACCGTGCGACGCTCAAGAAGACCAGAACATCATGTGAAACAACCGAGGAACACGTCAATTTCTACCACGTTACGAATTACCAAGCTACGAACCTCCCAAAGAACGAAAACCGTATCTACTCGGAAGCAGAAGAAGCCGCGCGGGCGTATTCGAAGTCCCAAATCACACTCGCATTTCCGGTCTCAGAGACCTCGGTTCCCATTGTCAAGCCACAAGACGTATTTGTCTTCCTACCAGTGCGCTCATTCGGATTCAAGTTCTTGATCCAAGCCGATTTTGTGACTGACGCGAGCCGACAAGATATTGTCAGGGACTCCCTGCGCAATGTTGGTCTTCTCGATAACATCGCCGATGCATTTGTCAAGGCAGTCCTGCAGTTTTGCAATCACAACACTCTACGCTATCGGTGGATGAGGTACTTACCTGAAAAAGATGCCGCGAACGAAGCCGGCCTCTGGATGTCCTTGAACAACAAGATCGCCGATCGTCTGCGCACGACAGCCGTCTTGTACGGTCGAACAAGGTCTGACCTTCGGCTGATCGGTGATCTCCTCAGACTCGATAATCTCAATCCTCCCATGCTGGACGGAAAAGGAGAGCCGTTGTTCGATGATGAACGGATTGTGTCGCGGCACTATATTTGGTACGATCTAAACCTCTTGAAAAACTATGGGCTGAGTCATGCGACCCTACGGTGGTTCAACGACCGGCTGGAATTGGATCTTAAAATGGGGTCACTGTCGCGAATGCAATCTCCCGAGACGTCTGACGATTGGCATACACGAGTTGCGAATATGCTTCATTTCACTTTCCAGCAATGGCCCGAAGGTATCGCACAGCTGAGACTCTTGGATCTTTTGCCTCTTGAGAATGGTACTTGGGCTTCCCCAAACTCCGGGCCTTGCTACTTTGCAAAGGCTGATGGCTTGAACATCCCATCGGATGTGAATCTCCGCCTCGTCTCGCAATGGGTGACGAATCCGAGCCGAAAAGTTCTCTTCAAAGACCTGGGCGTGCAGACGGCTTCCGCGAGCCTCGTCCGAGAGAAGATACTGGAAATCTACTCTTTCACTGGACCTGTGCCACAAGTCTCTCTCGAGGCCTCTAAAAGTCACCTTAGATTCCTTTATCTCACCGAGATGGCAAAGGGCAACAACGAACCTTCCTATTCGAGGCTGGCACTTCATGACAACAAGGACCTGGTCAATCGACCAAGCGAGACAGACTTCTATGTTATCAGTGACGCACCTTTCGGAGCCTGGGATCTGTTCAGAAAGACAGATCCGGGCCCAAACCCGGGAGACGGCGCGCCTGGATACTTTGATGTCTGTTTCGTCAACGAGAGATATTTTAACGACATTCCTACCAATCGGCCAGAGGGACAGGTGACGTGGCCTGAGTGGTTCCATTGCAGGCTTGTATGGAAACAAACTATGAGGCTTATTAGGAAAGAAAAGCAAGGTCTAAATAGACCGTTTAAAACGTGAATTGATGTTATTCTATAAAGTATATATATATAAAGTTAAAAAGTACGCTTTATTTATAAGCTTTTAAAGCGCCGTTTATAGTGCTAATTTTAGCAAAGTTAAAGTTATAGGTGCATAGTTTCTATATACCCCCTAGCTATAAGTTTACTACAGAGAAACTACCCTTTACTCAACTTTCTTTCCTCTACCCTACACTTAACTTTTTATCACCAATTTTATTTATACATTGCCTAAGTCTTTTCAAGCTTTTTAACAATAGCTAACAAGCCTAAAAATAGTCTTATAAACCTCCCTTAGCCTTTTAGCAATATTTAAATGCCTTTTATTTATTTGCGCGCTTATTAGAAAAAGTTTATTAAAAGTATTTATAAGTGTTTTTTTTATAAGCATAATAAGATTTACGCTTAGTTAAGCGCTAAATAAAACGCCCCTAGTATCTTATTTATTCTCTCCACTATTAGTAAGTATTTTTTTTTATTTATAATAAAAAAGTTGCTAATGCTAATGCGCTTAAAGTCAACCCTTTGCTGCTTATTTTTAGCAATAAAAACAATTAAAATAACTTTATTAAAACTTTTATTAATATTTCTAATAATACTAAAAATAGTTTTAAGCTTGCTATTAATAGTAGAGACGCTTAGAATAATAATTCTAGCGCTTTTTTCCTTAATAATAGCAGTATAAAAAATTTTTCTAAGACTAGTGCTAATAATGGTAAAAATAATAAAGGTAACAAAAGTAAGTTGTTTTAATATAAAAAATATAATAAATAAAAACTAATAAGTTTTATATAAATGATTCTAAGAGTAATAAGGCTGCTAAAGGCGCTAAGGATACCACTTTTAGCAAGCCCTCTTTTTTTAAAATAGTTAAAAAATTTAAAACTGCTACCTACAATTATACTAATAAGCTTCTAGCCAACTTTCCTAAGCACTCAGCGTTTAATATAGCTTATACCACACTCTATATTAATTATATCTAAAGCGCTTACAGTAAAAAAAGCAATAAAATCTGCCTTAATAAGTCTAAGAAAGCTAATAATAAGCGCTATATCAAACGCTATAATCACTATAATAAAAATTTATATGCTTATGCTTCTATTCCTAAAATCCTTTTACCTATCGCCCACCTTATTTAACGCAAGCAATTAGCTTTCCTAAATGCCTATAATTATATTAAAAAATAGCAGCGCTAGATATAAAAAAATAAAATTGCTAATATAATTAAAAAAATGCATAGAAAATACGTTTTTAAGCATAATTACCCTAATATTAAAGCTTTTATAATTTGCATAAAAAAGGCTTATATAGCTTAAAAGGTTTTAATAAAGCTATTTAAGGGCAATTATTATAATAATCTTAAGTATAAAATTAAGCGCAGCAATATAGCCTTTTAAAAAAATGCTTTTAAGCTAAAGTATACTTAAAAAAGTATTTTTATAACTTAGTCTAATATAAACTTATAAGAGGAAAAGCATACTAAAACTTTGGCTAAGCTTAACAAAGCTTTAAATAAAGTTTTTCTTAAGCTTTAAGCGCTTTAAATAATATATTTTATACTTAGATATTATAGTTATAAATGCTTAAATTAACAGTCCTAAGTGTTAAGGTATTTTAATAAATATTAGCAAAAAAAATAGATAGTTTGTTTAGCTAATTTTAAAAGTTTATAAAGTTGTAACTATGCTGCGTTTAGTTTTTATAGCGCACTGGGTAAGCAGTGTTTTAATAAATAATTTATAATTCCAACTTTTTTTTTATATTTTATAGGTTTATTATTGCTTTAAAATACTTAAACAAAGCTTATGCTAAAGGTTTTATAAGCTTATCTGTGGGTATTTAGTTTGTTGCAAGATATGTAACTTTGAAGCTTTTTTTTTAATACTCTTGCTTTAGCTATATTTCTTATATATTAATATGCTTAAGTTTTATTGTAAGCCTTTGATTGTTTAAAATAATAAGCCTTATAGTTTAGAGGTTGTTTGAATAGATATTTTAAGGCTGCGCAAAGTTTAGTTGTATATTTCTAAATAGTTTTTTCAGTGCTATGGTCTTTTTTGCTGTTAACTTAAGGATGAGTATTTCTGCTTTGGTTATTAAGGTTAAAATAGTTGCTTGCTTAAAGGCTTTTTAATTAATAGGTCTACTAAAAAAGAGCATAATATACCCTTGGGAGGATTTCTGATTTTTAGAGTTGTTTATAAATAAAGCGTTTTTTGTAATAAGCAGAGTTTATGCCTTGTTGTTTTAAGCGCTATATTAGATAGCTAAAAACCTTGTTTTAAATAAGTACTATATTACTTTGTTGACTGCTTTAAGGTATTTTAGATTAGGGTTTATAAGGAAATATAATAAATATACGTATGCAAAGGCTATATTTAGGTGCATTATAATAGCGGTATATAAAATAGATTTAATTCTCTGTTAGTATGCATATATTTCCTCTCTTATAGCTTGGCCTTTATATTTTAAGAGCTTTTAAAGGGCTAAAAAAGTATATAAGAAAACCTTTAGGTTATTTGAAAGGCTAAACTTAAATGCAATTTTGTTAATATAAGAGTTGTATACTAAGCTAATTATATAGCTTAAATAATTTTTTTAGATATATATTCTAAGAAACTATTTAGCGTTTTTTAAAAAGGTAATCTTATACTTGCTAAATAGCCCTTTTTAAATATTTTACGCTTTCTTTGCCTTGTTTTAAGGGTAGATTAAAAGTATATCATCTATATAAAAGAAGATAAAGATGCCTTGTTTTTTGCTTATATATAAGTAAGGTTTTTTAAGCAAGGCTATAAGGTTTAATTTAATTAATATTGCTAATAGGTTTTTATACTATAGCAAGGAAAAGTCTCTTAATTTATACAAAGCGCATTTCAGCCATTTATACATTTTAAACTCTTTAAATCCAGCAGAAAGTTTTATAAAAACAAAAGTTTATATTTTATAATAGGCGTTTAAAAACGCAGTTTTAATATTTATTAAGTTAATTTTAAGGTTAAAATAAGCTATAATAGCTATAAGTGTATAAAAAGAATAAGCAGCAAGTATAGCTGCATATATATCTTTTAAACTAGGTTTTTAAAAGTTTCCCCTAATATAAATCTGCGCTTTATATAAAGTAACATTGCCATTCTTATTAAGCTTATACTTATATACCTATTTTAAAGAAAAAAGTGTTACTATTAATCTTTCTCTTTTGAAAGTGCGCCAAACACCTAGTTTCAAGAGCGTTTGCATTTCCTTATATATAGCTTTAAGCCAGTGCTCCTTATATTAAAACTTTTAAATATTATTCTAGCTCTTTGGTTCTAGCGGAAAATTTATATAATGCATTAGGTTATATTATCTTTAAAAGTCTTTCTTAAAAGCTTTAAACTTTTTTTTTGTAAAATATAAAACTCTTTTGCATTTAGTAGATGCTTTATTTACTATTATATTAAATATATAATATATAGTTTAATAATAATAATCAGCGCTTAAAACTAGCCTTTTAAGCTAATTAAGCAAAAAAGTAGTTAAGAAATTTAACTAATGCGTTTTATTAACCCTCTTTATAAAAGCAGTTGCATATATATACTTTGCCTTTAAAGCTTGCTTAATTCTCTTTAATCTTTATAGCAGTTGGGTTAACTTATTTAAAGCGCCTTAGCTCTAAATAATAAGGTAGCATATATTCTACGCAGCATAAACGTCTTTAACAGCCTTTTTAAGCTTTTTTTTAAGTAAGCCGGTGTTTTAAATATTATACTCTAAAAAGCTAATATTTTAAGCATTATATTTTAAAGTATTTAATAAAGTTAAAAGTCTCTATCTTATGTGCTATTGTTTTAAACTGCTTAGTAAAAACAGTTTAAATGTGCTATTTTAATTATTTACCCCTGAGTTTTAACCTAATAAACCATTTAAATCTTTCCTTAAAGCTATATTTTAATTATTTTAACTGCTCTTAATATATAGCAGCAAGCTTATTGCCACTATAATACAATTAAAGATTTCCTCTATTTTAACAATTTTAAGTAAAATGACCTCTAGGTTAGCCTTGGAAAAGCTATCCTAAGCCTCTTTCTCCCCTAGGGTATAAAATTAGGTTTTGTTAAAGAAAACATTGCACGTTGTTATTACCTTTTTAAGCTTGGGAATCTATATATAATAAATCCTTATAAAAACATAGCTAACTAAATAGCTTATATAAGCCCTAGACTAGGTCTTTATATTACATCTTGCACTATTTATCTTATGCTTTTCCCTAAAAATATAGGCATAGCAGCTATAAGCATATATATTGCTTTAATCTAGGCATAGATCTTTATATAGCTTATATATTTACATTAACTTATATTATCAAAAATACTGGC
Source organism: Dendrostoma leiphaemia (assembly GCA_026120015.1). Classification (NCBI taxonomy): domain Eukaryota; kingdom Fungi; phylum Ascomycota; class Sordariomycetes; order Diaporthales; family Erythrogloeaceae; genus Dendrostoma; species Dendrostoma leiphaemia. The sequence continues at coordinate 90,883 of JALRMF010000194.1, forward strand.
TAAACTACTTTAGCAAAACTTAATTTAGTAAATAGCCATTTCTATATATTAATAGGCACTTATTAAATAGCTAAATCCCAGCACATATAAATTCCAGTTATAATTTTACTAGCAATTTTAATCCTAATTGCAAAGCTAAAGCCTTTTTAATAGCACTCTTTCCTACTTATTTAACGCTTCTATTAAGCTCTTTAATACACAATAATGCAACTTTAACATTAATCCCACTTTCTACACACTATCTTATATATACTATTATATGCTTTATTTTAATAACAACAGCTTTAGCATCTTAGCAAATTTTATAAACCCATAGTTTAAAATAGCAGTTTATATATGCCTTATAATTTTATAGCGCTAAAAAAACCAATTCCTAACCCTTTTCTATAAGGTCTATCATAGCTAATTTGCCGCTAAACTTATCCTTATAAATAAACATATACTTTGCTCTATTATATATTTTATTATAAACAAAAAAATCCTATAATATCCTTTAAAAAAGTCTTAGGCTTACTTATTTAAAGAGTTCTTAATATATATTCTAGGTAATTATAATATCTATATAAAACTTACATTTTATATATTTTATTCTATTAATTTTAATGCCCTAAACTATCAAAACTAAAAGCTATAGCGCCCTTAGTCTTAAATGCCTTAATCAAAAGTGCCAAAGGTGCTTTAAATTATCTCTTATGCGCATATTTTATTAGTTAACGCTATTAAAATCACTTATAGTAAGCAGTGTGACAATTTTATTAAAAAAAAATTAAAGCTTTAAATAAGATAAAATAAGCTTATATTTAAAAAAAACCAAATTAAACTTTCTAACTAACTTAGCAAAAATCACATTCTCTTTTATTATTCTATAGCACATAATATAATTAAAACCACAATACTATATCTTTACATTAGTTAAGTAAGCTTTAAAAACAATATTTAGATAGAAACCTTTAACTATTGCTACATTTAATAAGATTAGGTTTAGCGTTTGCTTTTTATTTTTGCTATTTAAAGCTTTTTTAAAATGCCTTATTTTATAGTTAATAATAAAAAATATTAATATGCTAATATTAACTATATTATTATTATAGAAGCGCTTAAAAAAGCTAGTTTTAAGCAGGTTAATAAAGTTGACTAAGTATACAATATTATAATTATTAATAATAATGCTATTTTAAAAAAGGTATTTATAAATTAAAAATAAGGTTAAATAAATGCCTATGCTTATACTAAGCACTTTTAAATCTAAAAGATCAGAGTTAATAACTGTGT